>MCJB01029616.1:40452-68699 GCA_002018475.1 Nicotiana obtusifolia | reverse complement strand
GCCATTGATGTCGCCATGGATGTTTCGCCATTGATCTTCGCCATGGATGTCGCGCCATTGATATCGCCATGGATGGTGCCAACATTCTGAAGCCATTGATGTCGCCATGGATGTCGCGCCATTGATGTCGCCATGGATGGTGCCAACATTCTGGAATTTTTTTAGCTCAATTTTGGTTCACAAATTTATTGTTTTGTAAAACCAATATTTTGTAAAATGTCTTAAGTTATTTTTGAAAGAGTTTTTAGACTTGATCCAAGTTCTTAAAAAACTATATAAGATCAAAAATACTATAAGACTCAAAATCAAAATCAAGACTAAAATACTACATCTTTTAGTCTTCAATCTTTTTGCTTCATTGACATGTTCCATTCATCAACTTCTATTATCTTGAAAGCTCGACTTGTAGTCACAACAAAATCCAAGCAATCTTGGTAACTTGTTAATGATGGTTTGTCAATTATCAAAACCTACAACAAGACACAAAGTCATTTGTTAAGATTTCATAAATAAGAATGCGAATACGTTTTTCCAACAATGTTCAGACTGGAATGTGTATTTGGGCTAAAATAATTTAAGAAATGGCCATCTTGTGTTTAATTAAGGAATTACAATTGTAGCCTTTTAGTTTTTAACCTTTTTAAAATTAATTTAAATAAACTAAACAATTTCAATAAAATATGGTAAAATACAATTACTATATATGCTACTAATTATTTTGACTGTCTATAAATAACGCATATTTCGAATTATAGCACTAATTTCAAAATATTAGCATAGTAACCTAATTCACTAGAAATTAAGGAGTAAATTTGTTAAATTAATTATAAAATCTATGTAATGTACATACAAAAATTATTTTAATAATATTAAGATAGTAAATACATTTATAATTACATAATATCAATACCACGTGATTGATTTTAAGACTAGTACTTTATTAATTTGTAAAAAATAGATATTCATTAATAGAAAATAATGTTAAAGCATTTATTGTAAACTATTAAGTATGAATAAATTAATTTTAAAAGGGAGGGTCAAAATTGGCCGTCAACAGCTGCCCCTCTTTGACTAGAGACGATGAAAGAGTTTTGGGGCAAAGAAATTGAACCAAAGCTAATTTTGTCCGACTTTAAGCACGCATTGCAAGAACGACTTGAAAATTATGCGTTGTAGAATTGAGTTGAAGAATAATCTAGGAAAGTTTGAAATGTTGGGCCGAATTCTGGCTTTAAATTGCTTACATACCTCGGGCTTAATGAGGATCAGGCCTCATGTAGTTTTGGAGTACGGATTTTGCGGAAGCGGAACTCGCAGGAATTGCCCCAGTATCGTATAGCGACGATACAGCGAGACGGAAGATTAGTCACTCATGATAGCTTGAATATTTCGGCCTGAGTTGAATGATTCTAAATTTAGAGCTCGTTGGTCGTCTTGAGCTGGGATCTTGGGCCCGCTATTGCGCTAGTTGTTCCCATAGCGATGTAGTTCGGTCTGGTGCTAAGAAATAGTTCCACGTTGTGGTGTTTGTTCCTCCAAAACAAATTAGATACACGCATACCGATATATTGTAATACAGAATATATTAAGATGCAATGTAAATGATGCAGGAATGATGATTACTGGCTGCCGGCGAGCTGTTATTTGGGATTGGGATGATGGGATACTTGATCCTGGCTCCATTTGTTAGTTGGGATATATACCATTCCGCAGCTGTCAGAGCATTTGAAAATTGTCTCCGCTTGTTGGGAGAACCTGATTAGTAAAGTGCGTCTCCGCTTGTTGGGAGAGCTTTGCATTGAGAAATATCTCCGCTTGTTGGGAGAGCCTTGCACTGAAATGTAAATGTATCCTCCGCACGGGTGTGATTGATAAAAATCATAATCATACCTAAAGCTGCACAAACAGAACGTTAAAACATTCAAAGTAATAGCGAAATGAAATATAAGCATGCCCAAGAGATACTCTTGACTGTGAATCTAGGTTACAACCATCGATTGGCAGAACGAGGTTTGCGATTGTCTATGTCGGCATCCGTGATTGATGAACCAGTGCTACAGATTGCTTTTTGTTGGCGAAGTTTGCAGTTTGCGATAGACAAGGCTCCAATTGGCGAAGCCGATGTTTATTTGTACAAGGCGCTCCGATTGATTGAGATGACAGTTTGCTATATACAGGATTTCGATTGGTGAAGCTGACGTGCGATTTATACGGGATGCTCCGATTGATTGAGCAGTCGGTTTGCTATATACAGGACTTCGATTGGTAAAGCAGGCGTTCATTTTGTACCAGATGCTCCGATTAGGCGAGCAGACGGTTTGCTATTTACAAATTTCCGTATCAGCTGTTTGATTCCTAGGCACCTACAAAGAATTCAAGAGATAGATTTAGCTGTGCCTGAAAATTTTAAGTAAAAGGGAGGAGAGATAACCTTAGTTAAGTGGTAGGTTCATCATTTTCCCAGTGTGGTCCTAGTGATTCTTTACTGCCTGTTGACCCTGCACTCAAAGAAAATTTTGTTAGTAGGGGGAAAAAAATTGGTTTGCATCGACCATGGTATTGATTTGCCCCAGCCTTTGACATGATTGCGCCACGAAG
This sequence comes from Nicotiana obtusifolia, assembly GCA_002018475.1. Classification (NCBI taxonomy): domain Eukaryota; kingdom Viridiplantae; phylum Streptophyta; class Magnoliopsida; order Solanales; family Solanaceae; genus Nicotiana; species Nicotiana obtusifolia. The sequence goes on along the minus strand of MCJB01029616.1, from coordinate 66,101 downwards.
TTCGGTAGATGGAACATATTACTTAATACATATTTTGTAGAAAATATTTTGAATATACTTGTTTCTTTTACAGCTAATGCCATCATTCCGAATTATGACATGTTACGAAAGGTTCTCCACACGCGAACGTATCCCTTCGAGAACTTCGTCCTGTCGCTGTCGGTCTTCCGTGATGTCTCTAACAACGCAGCTACTTGCTGTTGTGACTGTGTCCTAATTAGCTAATGCATTATAAAGGTTTCTTAAGGTTATGGCCGAAGCCTTTCAGGTTATCTACATATCCAAAATAGAATTAGGTCTGAACGTAGTTCGTGGGATGATGATGAAATGTGATGAAACGACCGAGCCTGACTCAGGAAGCCTACATATCCAAAACGAAATCAGGTTGGAATGTAGTTCAAATATAACAGAAGCAAAATGATGAGATTAAGAAATGAAAATGGCTGAGTTTGACTTATACAGCCTACGTATCCAAGTGGAATCAAGCAAGAATGCAGTTCAATTACAAATGACGACTGAATCCGATGAGGATTGCCTGCGTATTCCTTTATGAGGAAATCAAGTCGGCGTAGTTCCTGAAATACATACAAAAATGATATTTGGTTTTTTTATTACAAGAGAAAGGGGGAGAGAAGCCGAACCCTACGTGGGTTGCCTATGTATCTCTCCGTGGAAAGTCAGGTTGAACGTAGTTCTATTACATCAAAAATCCTAACTCTATTTATCTTCAGGCGTAATATCTCTTGATTGCATCCGAGTCGATAGGCTTCGTGCTGACTCTTCCATCCATTTTTGCTAACATTAGAGCTCCACCAGACAGTGCTCTATGGACCACGTAAGGACCTTGCCAGTTTGGTGTAAACTTCCTTTTAGCTTCTTGTTGATGGGGAAAGATTTTCTTTAGAACCAACTGCCCCACTGTGAATTGGTGAGGCTCCACTCTTTTTTTAAATACACTAGCCATCCTATTTTGGTATAGTTGTCCATGACACACGGCATCCATTCTTTTCTCATCAATGAGCATGAGTTGTTCTTGCCTGACCCGTATCCACTCTGCATCGTCCAATTTTGCTCCTTGAATGACTCTTAAGGACAGTATCTCAACTTCTGCGAGTATCACTGCTTCAGTGCCGTATACCAATATGTATGGTGTTGCCCCAATAGATGTTCTCATGGTGGTCCGGTAACCTAATAAAATGAAAGGTAACTTCTCGTGCCATTGTTTGTGATTGTCCACTATCTTTCGCAGAATCCTCTTGATATTCTTGTTAGTTGCCTCAACTGCCACATTTATTTATGGTCTGTAGGCTGTGGAATTGCGGTGGATGATTGTGAACTTCTCGCAAATTTCCCTTATGAGGTCGCTATTGAGGTTGGCAGCATTGTCAGTGATGATAGACTCTGGTATCCCAAATCTGCAAATGATGGTGTTCCAGACAAAATCTGCCACTACTTTCTTTATGACGGCCTTGTAAGTAGATGCCTCGACCCATTTGGTGAAATAGTCGATGGCTACAAAAATGAAACGATGTCCATTTAACGTTGCAGGCCCTATGGGTCCTATCACGTCCATGCCCCAGGCGACGAAAGACCAGGGTGAACCCATTACATTTAACTCATTTGGTGGAACCCGGATGAAATCTCCGTGAATCTGGCACTGGTGACACTTCTTCACATAGCGGATTCTATCGCTTTCCATAGTCATCCAAAAGTATCCAGCTCTCAAAATCTTCTTGGCTAATATGAACCCACTCATGTGAGGTCTGCACGTCCCTACATGTATTTCTTCCAACATTCTGGTTGCTTCGGCGGCGTCTACATATCTTAGCAAACCTAAGTCTATGGTCCTCCTGTACAAGACTTCCCTGTTGAGGAAAACGTGGTTTGCCAACCTCCTGAGGGATCGCTTTTTACCAGTAGTAGCATTTTCTGTGTACTCCTTGGTCGCAAAGAACTTCTTGATGTCGTGACACCAAGGTTTACCATCTAGTTCTTCATTTACATGGAAGCACTAGGCATGTTGATCCTTGACTTCTATCTTGATAGGGTCGATGTAGTTCTTGTTCGGATGCTGAATCATTGAGGATAAGGTCGCAAGGGCGTCTGCAAACTTGTTCTGAATTCTGGGGATGTGCTTGAATTCAATCTTTGTGAACTTCTTGCACAGCTCCTTCACGCAGTGCAGATACGGCAGTATCTTGACATTTTTAGTTGACCATTCTCTTTGGACTTGGTGCAAATCGGAATCCCCTATGACCAAAAGCTTTGATATTCATGTCGACTGCCATTCTGATTCTAAGGATACATGCCTTGTATTCAACCATATTATTGGTACAAGGGAATCTTATCTTTGACAATGTTAGATAGTGTTGCCCAGATTCTGAAATTAGGACTGCCCCAATCCCGACTCCTTTGAAGTTTGCTGCTCCATCTAAAAACGTCCTCCATCCAAGGTATAATTCAACAATATCTTCCCCGGCAAAAAAGTACTTCTTCATCGGGGAAATACATGGTAAGCGGTTCGTAATCCCTATCCACTGGATTCACGGCAAGGTGGTTGGCTAAAGCTTGTCCTTCGATAGCCTTCTGAGTTATGTACACAATATCAAATTCGCTTAGGAGAATTTTCCACTTAGCTAGCTTCCCGGTAGGCATTGGCTTTTGAAAAATGTACTTGAGCGGGTCAAGTCGAGATATCAGATGCGTAGTGTATGCCGACATGTAACGCCTTAGCTTCTGGGCAATCCAATTCAGAGCACAACAAGTGCGTTCTATCAAAGTATACTTGGCCTCGCATGATGTGAATTTCTTTCTTAAGTAGTATATGGCCTGCTTCTTTCTCCCAGTTTTGTCGTGTTACCCCAACACACAGCCAAAGGCATTGTCCAAGACTGACAAATAGAGCAACAATGGTTTCCCTGGTTTAGGGGGAACCGGTACTGGCGGTTTTGAAAGATACTCTTTGCTTCTATCGAAGGATTTCTGGCACTCCTTCATTCATTTGGTGGCAGCATCACTCTTTAGCAGCTTAAAAATGGGTTCACATATTACGGTGGACCGGGCTATGAAACGACTGATGTAATTTGATCTTTCTATGAAACTCATGACATCGTTCTTGCTCTTTTTATGGGTCCAGTTCTATCCCTTTCTTGCTTACAATAAAACCCAATAGTTTTCCAGCAGGGACTCCGAACGGGCATTGTTGGATTCAGCTTCAAACTATACCTTCGCAGGTGTTCGAAAAATTTCTCGTCCAAGTGCTCTAAACTTTTCGATATTTTATGATGACATCATCCAAATATACTTCGATCTCCTTATGAATTGTGTCGTGAAAAAGGGTCATCATAGCCCTCATGTAGGTGGCGCGAGCATTTTTGAGACCGAACGTCGTAACCCTATAACAGTTAACTCCCTAAGGAGTGGTGAAAGCCATCTTCTCTGCGTCTTCCTCGTGCATTAGTATTTGATGGTATCCCGCAAAACAATCAACAAACAACTGCAGTTCATGCTTAGCACATTTGTCGATGAGAATGTGGATATTTGGCAAGGGAAAATCGTCCTTTGGACTAGCTTGTTAAGATCCCGGTAATCTACACATATTCTAATCTTTCCATCCTTTTTGGGCATTGGGATGATGTTTGCCAACCAACTTGATAGTTGGTGACCCTTACTACATTTGCCTCAGACTTAAATCAGGTTTGAACTTCCTGGGCTTCTGCTTGACCGGCGGTCTGGCAGGGTCAGTGGGTAGTCGATGCGAGACAATGTTGGTGCTTAATACTAGCATGTCATCATAGGACCATGCAAACACGTCGACATACTGCCGGAGGAGCTCAATCATTTTTCCCTTCTGCTCGGCTTCTAGGTGAAAGCTGATTCTGGTTTCTTTTGCATCTTTTTCACTTCCGAGATTGACTATTTTCGTTTCTTTGATATTGGGCTCTTTCTGACTCTCCAGCTGTTCGATCTCCTACGGGAGATTGTCAGGTATCATACTCTCGTCATATTCCTCGTAATCCTGGTCATTGCGCTCAGCAATTTCGTTACATGTCATAATCGTGGAATGCATTTTTTTATTGATTTGATTACTGAAATGAAAAGCTAGGTATAAATAAAACGGTAAAATAAAGTTGCGATATTTTGGAAAATGATTCTTTTTATTTCATCAAAAGGGGAACGTCTTAAGCGTTCACAAGAGGCAAATGACAAAAAGGTACAGACACGGTACATGCCTCAATTGACCGTGCTCTTTCAAAAGAAAACTTTTATAGTTCCATACTACCAAGACTACCTGCGAACCAAAGATAGACTGATTGTCCAATTCTGCAGCTCTTCCCCTGGTTCGGCATCCCTGATAGTCCGTGTCTTGATGTCAGTTCCTTCATAGTATTCTTCCATCATATTCACACACAACATTCCTATCCCGTCAATGATATCATCTTCGAGTGTTGAAATCTGTCCCAGACTTGCAACATGCTCTGGCACAAAAACCCTTTTCCCGGAGCTAACGGTGCGAGTTTTCCCTTCCGAGGCTGATATCCTATGCCAGCCCTTCCTTTCTGCCCATTGTGTTTTATTGGCTTTCTGATTCCATCTGACTTGGCTCCCAAGCCTATTCCTGGCCTGTATCCATATTTATCATCTCCCTCATGGCCATCTTGGATCCATATCGAGATTGATTTCCCAAATTTTGTTGAGTCTTCCCCACCTCATTAGTCTGTATGATTTTCATAGCGTGGAAGGCGACTCCGTCTAGACCCTCAATTAGGCGGAGTGACCCCACTCGGTGTGGATCATGATCTCTTGGCATCCCCACTCGAATTTTATGCATTGGTTCAAGGTAGATGGCACAGCCCCTGCCATATGTATCCAGAGCCTACCCACCAGAAATTGTAGGAAGAGGAGATGTCCATCACTTGCAATAACACTGGAAAGTCGACTGGCCCGATTTGCAAGGCTAGATAAATTTCCCAATGACATCCTTTTGTGAACCATCAAAGGCTTTTACCCTTATGTGGCTTTCCTTGACCTCCCTCAAATGAACTCCCAAATCCCGTAGGGTGGAGAGTGGAAAAATGTTGACTCCTGATCCTCTATCGACCAGCACTTGGGATACCACTTTGCCCCTACATTTAACAGTGATGTGAAGAGCCTTGTCGTGACTTGCGCCTTTGATAGGAAGTTCGTCTCTTCTGAAAGTGATCATGTTTTCTTCTACCGTTTTCCCAATTGTCGTAGCCAACGCCTCGCTAATGGTGTTACTCGGTACGCCTACCCCACTTAGTACTTTCAACAAAGCATCCTTATGACTGTCAGAACTCATTAACAGATCTATGATAGATATATGTGCTGGAGTTTTCTTTAACTGTTCTTCCATAGAGTACTCTTTACTCGACATACTTTTCCAAACTCAGTGGCTTCAGGGTCTATTATTTTCCTCCTTGGAATTTTTTCTATCCCCGGATTTCCTCGATTGACATCTTCTGGGGGGTTGCACCTCCCAGACCTAGTCATACTGTGGGCCGCGGTAGAGTCTGTCATTTTGGTCTTTCCCTTTTGCTGATAGGTCCATAAGACATTTTTGTTTTCCCGATCTTCTTCGCTGAGAGTAGCATTGGCAGGTTACTGCAGATAAGTCTGAACTGTCACAGTAGGCCTTAGTTTTATTGTAATTATTGGAGCCTTATGAAGAGGGATCCTTGTGGCTTCTGTGTTCGCTATAATGACAATAGTTCCCTTCAGGTCATATTCTTCGTCTAATGTACTCATGTTAGCTCCCTGATTTCGATGATTTGGCAATGGGTTGCAATTCACATTAGGTGGTGCTAGAGTGCATTGGATGGCTACGCTCTTGATTAGGGTTTCAATTTAATTTTTAAACTTTAAACAGTCTTCAGTGTCATGCCCCGGTACATTGGAATGATAAACGCATCTCTTAGTGGCAACAAAATATTTGGAGGGATGTTCAGGAACCCTTCCCTCAATTGGGTGTATCAATCTTACTCTTCTCAACCTTTCAAACAATTGGGCCAGAGGCTCAGCAATAGGGGTGTAAGTTCTAGGACCCCTCTCTTCAATGTTGGAATGAGGGTGTGGTGCATACACAGGTCGGTTTTGGTGAGTAGTGGTTTGGACAGGAGCATATGGTCGTTGTGGGTTTTGGTTGTTGTTGGCTCGAGGAGGGTTGTATTATGGTTGAGAGTGGTAGTATGGCTGGGTATTCTAGACTGGAGCGTAGTTGGGTGGTGGTAAGTGGTTGTTCGGGGAATAAGAGGTGCATCCATGAGATGGGTTAGTTTGATAGTAGGGGACGACGGCTGAGACCTCTTCTTTCTTTTTCTTTTCGTTACCAAACAATCCTGACTGGAGGGCGTTGTTGGCCGCTTGTAGTGCTGCCATAGGTTGCACCTTACCATATTTTATGCCCTCTTCTAAGAAATCCCCCATCTTTACCAGCTCGGGAAACTTTTTACCCATCATTCCCATCATCTTTTCAAAGTATATTCCCTCTTGGACTCGGATGAAGTACTTGGTTAGTTCACCGTCGTCCAGTGACGGTTGCGCCCTGGCACCTTCTGTCCTCCACCTTCGTGCATATTCTTGAAATGGATCAGATGGTTTTTTCTGCAGGTTCATAGGCGGGAACCATTCAGGATTGATGTTTGTATTGAATCGAAAACGGTTCATGAAGTCCTCCGCCATATCTTGCCAAGTTCTCCAATTTCGTGGGTTTTGTCGGGTATACCAGGTGAGTGTTTCTCCCGTCAAACTTCTTATGAACAACTTCATCCTTAATTTCTCATTCCTTCCCACTCCGACCAACTTGTCGCAATAAGCCCATAAATGTGTGTGAGGGTCCCCCGTCCCATCGAAGACATCGAACTTTGGCCTTTTGTATCCTATTGACATATCCACATCTGGGTTAATACACAGGTCCTCATAGTCCAGGATTTCACTTTCTCGGGCAACTTGGAGACTCTTCATTTGCCTTCTCAGCATTTGCAACTGCTCAGATACCGATTCTTCTTCCTTACGCTTGGCTTCTCTTTCCATCTCGGCGTATTGATTGATCTCATATGGCATCCTAGCCATGACAGATGTTGTAAAGGTAGGTTCGATAACGGCATATACAGCGGGAACGTACCACTCATGAGTAGCAGCATGTGCCACAGGTATGTGCAGGTTGGTGGTGAAAGTGACTCCATCACGAGGAGGGGTAGTTGCATTAGTGGTAATAGGCGGGTTCTGTGATGTCTGAGGGTATTGTGGTACGTAGAGAGTGTGAATATGGGGATTGGTGGGTTAGCGGGGGTTACTAGAGGTAAGACATGAGTGGTGGGGGTTGAGGTAGGAGTGTTGGTTTTTTGGCGTGATATTGAAGGAAAATAATCTGGAAGTGAATCTAAAGAAGGGAATATGGGTGGTTGAGGAAGTGTTGTCATGGCCAGGTGCACCAATTCTCTGATATGTTGTACCTCCTCCCTTAAGGATTCCATTTCCTGGGCCATCCTGGCCACGTGTTCATCATTCCTGGTGCTATCCTTTCACCCCGATCGCCCCGGGCTGTCGGCTATGACCAGAGCATATTCAGATGGGTCTTCTGTAGCTGACATCATTCCCTTAGACCTTAGATTGTATGGTGGCTCCGCCAATTTTAGTTGACGCAAAACAACTTTCTTTTTCTTTTTAGGGGGGTGATAATAAACAAAAAGAAAATATGAAGAAAGAAAAACAAAAGAGCAAGAGTTAGTCTCTTCATTTTTACAAGCAATTCGTGCATTACAAACTAATGTGCTTCTAAAATTTGTGAGGACCTCTCATTGCCGGAGGTAGGCCTGATTCATGGACGTTTAACAGACATTTTGACTTGACACATTTAGATCCGAAGCAATTTTATTTTCATTAATAATTTGGGTTGATACAAGTGGGAACAAGGATTATATCATAGAGTTGCATGGGCTTAGACAATTTTCCCTTTTGGAAAGTAGGGGAAATCAACCAATTCTAATAATCGTCCCCTTAGTCGCTTCATGTACCCTTCTCTTCTTCTGGCTCCTTTTCCGAATCCTCCTCCGGGTCTTTCTCAAACTCTTCCTCATCATCGTTGAATTCAGACTCCTCCTTGTAATCTTCTTCTGGTTTTGTGCTTGACTCTATCTGGATGCATTCCACTACCCGATCATCCTCTTCAACCAGTGGCAACATATGGTCAATGGATCCTGAAACCACCTGACGATGCATTGATGTGGTCACAAGATAATGTGGCAGGATCTCATGATAAATCTGCAAAGCAACCACCGCGTCCTCTAACCAAGCTATACCTTCTCTGCTTGGGCAAGCCAGTTCTTCTTCTTCGTTAATCCAGACATAGTATTCGGGGGTGCACCATGAGTTTTGACCCATAGACATTGTTACCAGGTCATTCCACTCTTCTTGTAGTCTCCTTATCTTGGGAATTGGAATTTGGTCATTGTATTCATCCTCGTATAGCGACGTTGTTGTCCACAGAGGCACATCTTGGATCATCCCAAATTGTCTGAGGACCCACAGAGGTGAGTATGGTTGAATGCCTTCTAATCCGATCAACTCAATGAAGTACTTTTGGGGAGTCCTAAAGATTGCCCTTCCATCTAACCAAGAAAGTTTCCAGTTGATCCATTCTCCTATCATATTGGTTAGTGTTTCCCTCCATTCTTCTTGCCCATGTGCAGAGATCCAGTATCTCATCCTTTTATTGTGGCTGCGGATCATATTGCTGACACCCATGAAGTAGTCGATAGTGGCCTCCCGCTGGAAGAAGTGTTCGGTAGCCCAAATCTGAAGCAGCAAGTTACATCCTTTAAAGAAATCGTATCCTCGTGCACATGCGGATAAAGCTCTCAACATCTTGGCTAACACCATCGGTACCAAAGTATCTTGAAGATTGTCGTGGAAGGTTGCCAAGACTACTGGTAACAGGTTGATGTTGATACGAACACTTCGTTGTGGGATAAACCAATAACCCCAACAGTGCCATTACGAAAGTGATAGGCCTGAGACTCTCCCATGTCGCTTGGTCACATGAAACTCCCCTGAATACCATTCGTAGCTTTCACGGTGCCAAAACGTGTCGAACATCCAGTCGAGCCTCACCCATACATCGTCGATACTCTTAAGACTTCTGCTATTGGTAAGACCTAAAGCATCCAAGAATTGATACCGGGCATAGTAACTGGCAGTACTGGCTTTCTTCCATTGAATGGCAGCTCCATAAAACTTGTGACTTCCTCCAATGTCAGTACCAGCTCACAGTCGGCAAATTTGAACACCACTTTAGCTGGATCCCAAAAAATCTATCAACAGGTGAGTGAGCACCACGTCTGCTCGGATCATCAATGCAGTTAATGCCCCTAGGTGCTTTCGAACTTCATTTCCGTGTTCCCGACGAATATTCTTCCACCACTGTTTCTGCTTATGTGTTGCTCCCATTACCATGTTAATTTTAGGGATGTTCTGTTTGATTTCCATTTTCTGAGGTAGGTAGAAGAAAAATATTTGGGTAAGTATTTGCTTCGGATCCGTAAGCGTCTTGTCATGTTTGTTTGTCTTTCCAGAGAAATTATGCCATTGGATGCATGACCCGTTGACATCAGGGTGGCTTCCTAATCGTGTGTTGGTGTTAGGGACCAACTCACCTAAGGTTTATGTAGTATGACCTATTTTATTAGAGTAGAGTTTTTCCTACTTTTGAATTGGACTGAGAACTGCGAGAAGTTATGTCAGTTGACCTGACAAAGCCATTCTCTGAAACTAGGGAGTTATGAAAACAAGGTTTGGAGGGGTGTAAAAGACAACCCTTGCATGCCATTGTGTGTGATAGTGTACGGCTAAGACTCGATTGGAAGAGATGTGATGACAATATATATAAAGTAGTAACAAACAAGGGTGTATCAACAATAAGCGAGGTGATCATAGAGAGCAGATAATTGTAAAACGCAAATAATGCACGTAAGCATGTAACTACAATTTCGATCATAATCAAGCAAAGTACAGATAAATCCAGAAGCCAAATTAGCCTAAATATGCTAAGGTCAGAACCTAAGTGGGGTTTTCCCAGTAGAGTCGCCATGTTGTTGCACCCTATTTTGCACAACTCAAGACAAGTTTCAACTTTTGATTTCTCTGTTGTTGATGAAAGAGAGTCGCCACCTAATATTTAAAGGTATACTAGGGTACCTATTTAATTACTAGGTCATATTCTTTATTAATCCTTTAACCGGTGAGATTATGGGTAAGGCATCTAGTTCTTCTAAGGGGAGGTGTTAGGCCCTTTGAGGTAGCTCCTCAGGATTTAGACTAAGTTTGGGATCAATTATTTATAAAATGCTTTGATTAGAAATAAAGAGTGCTGCTTAATTTATGCCTAAGGAGAAAGTATGATATTAATGAAAGGAATGTGAGACCTAAAGGGGTACGAATTTATGAAGATATACACTGAAAGAATTTTTGAAATAGGTATGCAAGTGGTCCAAATTCTGCAAACTTGTAAAAAAGATTGAGTCATGAAAATACTTGATTTGGAGGGATGGTTATTTATGTAATTAAAAGGGTGTTTCTTAGGAAAGTGAGCCTAATATTTACCTTGGTTTGAAGGTCCTTAAAGAAAAGATTATTTGCTAAAAATCTCTTAAGGCGATAGTTCCTGAAGTTCTGATTTTCTTTTTGAAGAAGAAGCTGAGGTATGATTTCCTTTTAAGATAGAGCTGTTGTTTTGCTATGTTTTGGGTTTTAAAATCATTAAAGTAAAAGAGGGATGAGCGAAAACATAATAAGTTTACGAGCAGATTATAATTAGTGAATTAAGGATCTGCTACTAAATATTTTTCCTTTTTAAATCCTATATTGTTTAAGGTTTGCCTAAGTTTAAAACATAGGAGAAAAGCATGTGATCTAATAAATGAGTGTTATATACATGAGAGTCGAAACAACAATAAAGACATAACAAATGGAACCAACAGTAAACTAAACTAATTGAGACAATAGATAATGATAAAAACGTAGAGGGAAAGAGGTTTGGACTTTGGTGATTGGGCCTCAAGAAGGTAGGCCCAGCAGTAAAGAGATGTAAGGATAACGGATTTTGGGCTCCCCGATAAAATGCAACAAGGCTGGAACTGGGTCTAAGTTCATCAGGAACTCGGCGGCCCAAACAGATGTACATGTCAAAAGAATAAGAAAGTCATTAGATATATTATTCAATATATTCAGCATATTCTAATAATAGATCACACTCTAATGTACATGACAAATACACAAACAGATAAATGAAACAAGAATATGATTAATACTGAAAGGGGAAAATTGTATATTAATGTGGTGGCTTTACTTAGTAAATAGTTCACATTGAAAATCTTTCATTGTCATTAAATAGCAAACCCTTAAAGAACTGAATGTGTCAATGAATCAAGAGCTAAGGAGGGAACCCCACTCGAGGTTGATGCTCCCATTAGATTCCACGACACTTCAAAGTTCCCAAGGGACTCAAGGTCCATGGCAATTCTTGTGCCGGGGAGGGCAGCTCAACTTAGAGTCGAACTCCGCACCCAAATACCCTTAAATACTAACAACATGTTTTCTCTACTGGTTTAAGTGCCAATTAGGCCCTTCCAATGTAAACTAAAGATTAAAGTATAACTTATCACAAAATATATACTTTCCTCTTAATAGAATAACACAAGAGAATACATATTACTTTTGACACTAAATAAAGAAGACATATCAAGCAAACCTAAAGGGATGACTTCAAAACATATGAACATGGAAAACGAAAATTTCATATCATACTGTTGCGGGAGTGAATCATTAAGGGACAACATATTTCAAAGAAAATGGGCATGCAGAACTCATATAGACAGCAGCACAAGAGATGCAGATACCCTTGCCTTAGCAAACTGGCTGTTAACTACTCAGTTTATTGTTCACACATGCAAGGATTAATAATACTAATTAACATTTTAAAGATCATCAATACAGATTCAGATAAACAGTCATGGTAAACCATTGTTATCAAGGGTATCAGAAATAAGATTAGACACACAAAATGACTACCAATTGACAGATTCAAACATAGGATCCTTAAGGTCTCAATAGGATCATGCTTCTAACAGTATTAGCAGGTCATCATGTTCAGGTAAAATCATTAAAGGACTTCATAAAGCTTGAGAGTCAAGTTCAGTTTTAGATCAATAATAAAGAGAAGAACTGGGCATAATTTAGAACAAAAACATGGTGATGTAGAGTCAAACAGAGATACTTGCAATATTTAATACACTACACATAGGCAAGGTAAGTAAGGTAGTGATCTCATATAAGCAGGGGAACTTTGCACATTATAGAACCAATTACAGAATCAAATCAACATGTATGTGAAGAGAGGAAATAGAAACATTGTATCAAAACAAATTCAACTCAAACAAAAGTTTAGCTTAGTATATAAGTATGAAGTGATCATGTTTCAGCTCCTAAATTGATTACAATAAAATGTCTGAGTCTTACTTTCATGAAAGACAAGTTGATGATAGATGCATGCAAGCTTTACAGAATCAGCAGTGGCTCAAAGAGATTGAGGACAAAGATATACTGCACAAGTTTTGAATTACACACACACACACACACACATATATATATATATATGAAGATCTCAACTAATCAAGGACAAGCAAGCTTAGTTATGCAACAATTACCAGTTGACTTTATCCAAATAAGATCATGAACTATTCTATGAAAATGAAAGTAGCTTAACCTTAACAGAATGTGTACAATAAAGATTCATCAAAAAACGCAGGCAATTTAATTCAAACAGGATAGTTTCCCACAAATTCATCCAATTGTTAGGTGTGATCATGAGAATATCATGGTGACAGCCTAGAAATTACCCTCAAGGTTGGCAGATAAAACTATAGAGAAGGAGAGTATCTAAACACCTAGATTCTTTCACCTTAGTTACGTGATATGGACTAATTAAAATTTCAAATGTATCTCAGTTAGGATCATCAAATAATGAACTCAATCATAAGGCAAATAAGATGCAAAGAATAATATGAAGATCACAACAGAATCACCAGTGAAGGGAAAAACATGAAGTTTAGGTAAGCATGATTGGTTTAACACTAATGGATAAACAAAATAAAAGACTATAGTAGTAACTCAGAAAAAACAGTTTGACAAACACAAGCGGAGACACTTCAAGTTTCGGCTCAAGGTTAAAAGGCAAGGGGATATAAGTCATGTTAGTTATATTATCAGTTATTAAACTCAACTTCAAAGCTTACAAAAAATTACAGAGGTTCAACAAGACAAAGATGAGCTTACTGCAAATCAATGAGAACTATGAAGTTCATATTGAACATAAACACATAAGAACCTAAGCATGGAGGTTGTTGGAAAACACAGAGCAAAAATAAATAGGTGTCAATTATGGTTTAATCAACTATCATTTAAAGACTCATAACAGAATAAGCTAATCATAAGAAATTATTAAACTAACAAAGCATGGATATCAATATGTCAAACACGTATAGAATAATTGTAATCTACAGAACCTATCTAGGGATACTTGTATCATTCAGAGAGAGACAAACAAAAGAGAAAAAATGAGAGAGATGCTGACTTTCTTAAGGGCAGCAGACCAAATGAACTCTTTTGTTGCTCAAAATCTCAGAACCCTCGAGTTTAAACCAGCAAAAGAGAGGGAGACAGTACGAAAACTAAGATTTGAAAACCTAAATTTCTCAGTTTCTTTTGTGTGATAATATGTGTTCATATTTGTCTCTTAGGTAAGAGCATTGCAGACCCCTTTTTATCGTTCCATTTAAGGCCTTAGGGTTTCAGATTTGAAACTAAGATAGTGGAGAGTGACAATGAATTGACGATGTGAGCATAGTCGGGTAAAATCTGAGAGAACAGAGGAAGAATCGTTGGATTTTTACCTGAGAGGAGAGAAGTCGACTGTTGAAAGACAGGACCGCTGGATAAAGCTTCAATGTTCAGGGGTCACTGCGTTTGACCTCTAAACCTTGAATAACCATGATTGAGCTCTGAGATATGCCCATACATGTTGTAGATTTAACAAAACAGAGGAGATTTCAGACATTTGACCCTTGCACGATTTGGTATAGGGTTTTTGGATTTGGGGTTTTAAACATTTATCAACGAAAAATGAAAGATAACAACCTTCATCAGAACCTAGAGACAAAACATGGTCTCAGAGTTTGATTTGAAAGCCAAAGACGGAATGGTGTTTCGAGTTTGGGAGGTTGAACTTTTGTGTTACGGATTTAGTGGATAAAATAGGAAATGACAGCGGGATTCTCGTATAGTGAAGCGGGAGAGGACGATTTGGTGAGTGGTTTCATGACCTTGCAGGAATTTGTGCAAGGTCTGTTGATTGACATTCATGAGAGAATGAGAGAAAAGAGAGGAAAGAGGAAAGGGAGGCGGCTGAGAAGGTGGCAAATGAATTAGGGTTAATGGATTTGGAGGCCGTCTCTGGGGTTAAGCTTAGGAGATAGGATACGGATCGTTGGATCTGGTGATCAATGGCCCAGAAATTTTGGGGCATTTAAGGTTTTTAGAAGAAATTTTAATGGCCATCGGATTATGAGATTTGAACGGTGGAGATAAAATCTCTGAGTGTTTTGAAAATTAAAGGGTAAAGTAGAGTAAATTTGTGGGCCGTTGATAAAAAATAAACGGCCTAGATGTCTTTGTGTTTCTTTTGTGAGTGATAGAGATGGATGACGCGGCGTGCCTAATTGGTTCTCATGGAGTGGCAAGGATTGCCAAAGTGGAAAGAGAGAGTGTTTGGGCTAGGTGTATTTCGGACTGGGCTGTGTATTTGTGCTAAAATAATTTTAAAAATGGCCATCTTGTGTCTAATTAAGGAATTACAATTGTAGCCTTTTAGTTTTTAACCTTTTAAAATTAGTTTTAAAAAACTTAACAATTTTAATAAAATATGGTAAAATTATAATTACTATACATGCTACGGATTATTTTGATTAATTATCTATAAATAATGCACATTTCGAATTATAGCACGAATTTCAAAATATTAGCATAGTAACCTAATTCATTCAAAATTAAGGAGTAAATTTGCAAAGTAATTATAAAACCTATGTAATGTATATACAAAAATTATTTTAATAATCCTAAGATAGTAAATACATTTGTAATTACATAATAATAATATTACGTGATTAATTTTAAGACTAGTACTTAATTAATTTGTAAAAAAAATATTCATTAATAAAAAATACTTTTAAAGTATACACAATTTTCTGTTAGGCTCGAAACTTTTTATTTTTTTTGTTTCTGTGTCTTTTTACTTTTTGTATAATTTAATTTCATACACATTCTACTAGATTCTTGAACTTATCAAAATAAAACTATCATCTAACTAGAATATAAAAGGCAAAGAACCTTTTTATTATAATGGCAAAGAAATATACTACTAACTAAGAGTGCAAACAATTATATATCTATCATTAAATTTTAAAAAATTTATATAAATATATATATATATATATATGTGTAAGTGTGTGTGTGTGTGTGTGATAATAAAGTTTTAAATAAGTATTTCTATATTCGATTGGTTCGAGTTTTTTTGATTATTTTTTCTTAAAACCAAAAACAATTCAAATTAGGTAGCTTTTTAAAATTCAAAATTAAAATCAAATCAAACAAAAAAAATACAGGGATTTTGATCGAATTTTCGATTTTTCATGAACACCCCTACCCCGACAAAAGCCAAGGTGATAAATTGAGCACGTTAATATACAATTATACTTCAGTGGCTGATTTGCAATTTTCTTGAACTTCATGGCTCCACTTTCAAGGGGGGAAGGATATAGGGATTTTGGCCTTGTACAATAACCTAACCTAATAAATGGCATAAAAAAGCACAACTTATTGTTATTGGCATCTTATGGCCACATTTATATTTTAATTTAAAAAAGTAATTTTGTAAAAAAAAAAAAATAGGTTAGACTTTTTCCCTATGCCTCTCTCTTCTTATCTCTTCTCCATATCTCCTCATTCTCTCTCTTCACACCAAAATTTTTTAGAGCAATTGGCATAATTAAATGCCTAAATGAATGGATGAAGAAACTGAATCTCATGGCCCGTTTTCGAAGTTGGACAAATTTTTTCATTCTCACTAGCATTAATGGATGAAATCAAGCAAACTTTCTACAAATTTGCACAAAAAATTTGTTCAGGAAAGAAATAATTTGTTTTGAATCGAAAGATGAATGAATTTGGGTGACTATAAATATTCCAAATTTATTGAACTTTCCAATCTTGGTGAATACACATCTCAATGTACATTGACTTATATATCTTATTTTATATATATATATATATATATATATATATATATATATGTATGTATGTATATCAATGAATATATTGTGAGATATACACTGACATATAATATAATATACATGTCTATGTATAAATCTCGTATGATATACACACTGATATATAACAGTCAAAATATATATCGGTGATTATTTGCGAAATGTATATCACTATTTTATTTTCATTCTTTTATGTATGTCAAAATGAATAGTAAAATTTTATTTTCATTATTTGTATATCCAAACTATAATTTATAAATATAGTTATCCAAAATTTATTGTTGTCTCTATACCAATATATATCATAATAAAAATAATTATATTATTTATATATCGCAGTGTATAATATATTAAATAATGTGTGTGTGTATATATATATATATATATATATATATATATATATATATATTATAAATTTATTTTCCTTCTTTGTGTATATCAAAAAATTATTTTTCATCTATGTATATCAAAATGTACATTAAAAATTTATTTACTCCCACAATTATATTTATTATTTTTATGTCTTAGAACTTGCTCTAAACTTATATACATTGCTACAGTGAAAAAAAAATCAGAAAAGGGATATAAAGAGGTTTTGGAGGAATTTAGATACTTTTGAAAGGAAATAAAACCTAATTTTTAGGAAGATGGGTGCAACCAATTAGAGGAGAGAAGCTATTTTTTAATTAAAAAAAAACTAAAGAGAATAAATAAATAAGGCAGCATTTGTGGAAAGGGGAGATAAGAGTACTGAGTGCATTTTGGAAGAAGATATGGAACGTAGTAGACGAAAAACAGTTGCTTTATTTACATGATGCACAACGAAGAATTGGAGAGAAGAGAAAGAGCGGTTCTATAAATTGTTTTGCTATTTTTAAGGAAAATAACTTTGGTTGTTTGGTGCCAATTGTTTTGGGCTTTTATTGCCAAACTTAATATAAGGCCAAAAAATTATCAATTCTCCTCATGTGTTGTCATACCATGCTATTTTTTTTAAAGAAATACCGTCGCCAAATTATGAGAATATCTCATGGGCCTACCTGGGTCTGACCCGTTAAAGAGAAGGCTAGGCCCGATATGGTTACAGAACCCGGAAGGAGTGAAGGCTACCTTTTTTTTGGGCCTAATTTTAATGTAGTTGTTTTTGTTTAATAAAGAATGGGAAAAGTCACTCCTATAAGAATAATCTCAATGTAACGAACGAAGCAAAAATATCTCAATTTTTACTAACTTTTGGAGCAGTAAAATTTGTAAAACTTATAAAAGGAAACTGATCAATGCGACTATTGGAAAAAAGTAACCTCAAAGTTTATTTGAGTAGAATTTTCTTAAAATTTTGATACTAATGAGATTTACTGGACAGAAAGGGATTTTGGCGTGGTATGACAACGTAATCAAATAATAGCAGAAAAGATAGCCAATAAATGTATATCACAATAATTATGTGTTATTTTCCTTCTTTATGTATATCAAAACATATATTAAAATTTTAGTTTTCTTCTTTGTATATCTTAAATATAAAATTATAAATGTACTTGTTTAAATTTACTAGTATCCATGAATGTGTGTTGCACGTTAATAATGGCACATGATGATTATATTTATTTTTATGAAAAAATAATAAAATTTAATTAATGAGAGAAATTTAATGTATAATAATGCAACAATCATCTAATGCTGAAAATATTATTACACTAGCATAATACATGAATTGAAAATAAAAGGACATCATCAAAACTTACACAAATTATCAATTTTGTCATGTTAGTTAGATAATTATGTATTATAGTTTAAAAGCATTTAATATGATAGTATCTTATCGAACACTTCTTTGTGGACAATATATTTTTGTGTATGTTTCCATCTAACGCTTTGGTTGCTCTGCCTAAAAAGATCGATAACGAACTCTTGTTATCGATCTTGATATCCCTCTAGAAATTGTAACATACAGTTGTTCGTGCAAGAAAACATATTGCGGTAAATATAGTCGAATATTTAGTATGTTTGTCCTTGTGTTTTATTTATTATATTTGCAGAACATAAACATACTAAAAATTATTTTCACATAAATTTAAAAGGATATTCCTTAGTTTTGGAAGACGAATGTTGAATTTAGGGATAAGAATATACTTAGAAGCACATTGACCAGTATCATATTTTTTATGTGTATGACGTTATTGTCAAAACTTCTATATACCATATGTGTGCTATTACATAAGCTATTCGGCGTATCTAAGTTTTTCAGTAGCATGACGAGCATATTTTTCTTCAAAATTAACCTATATACAATGGAATATCATTTTTAACTTTATTCTATTGTGTATATATGTCATGACCCGAAATCTAATTAGCCATGATGGCATCTAATCCGACCCGCTAGGTAAATCAGTTAATAATAAACCAGTTTAAATGATATTTATTAAGAGAAGAAATGATAATACAACTGAACTATTATACAAAGAATTAGAAATGATAATACAACTGAACTATTATACAAAGAATTCCCAAGGAGTAGTAGTACAAATCATGAGCTTCTAAGGTTAGATTTTTTTACAAAATTGAATTAAAATAAATACAACATATATTTTAAATATAACTGAATAGAGTTCGACTCTAATGCTAACAAGAACAAGTGTTAGCCATAACTGAAACGCAGGTACATCTTCAAATCTAGCTCCCGACGTATGCAGCAACATTAGTATCCAACATCTGCACGCAAGGTGCAGAAGTGTAGTATAAGTACAATCGACCCCATGTACTCAATAAGTAACAAACCTAACCTTATGTAGCACCCCCGAAAAATTTTGAAGTACTTAAGCACTATTAAGAAAGTTGACGTGTACGAGGCATATTCTAAGTGATGTGGGGTCTAAGGATAGTCCTAAGTCCAAGTCAAGTTGAAAATTACATGATAGACTAAAGTTCCAAATTGAGTACGCATATGACCTAATTTTGGATGAGCATATCTAGATATATATATATATATATATATATATATATATATATGGAGTCGTGGAGTACAACCTATCAAGGTCTTTGAGTCTAGTTTCTAAAGCTTCAAATCGTTTGTCACTTGGACACTCCTACAAGAAGTTATAATCAAATTTCTAAAAGCTGGCAGTGAAGTACTGCGATAGCGTCCAGGTCAGAGTCCGGGCTTCGAAGAGGAGAGAAGTGGGGACGCAAAGCATTTAGGGACGCATCCGAAACCCAGAAATCTGGGTCTATAAATACAAAATCGAGAGAATAGAGTATTTTGTGTATTGGGGGTTAGAATTATTGGGTTGAAGAGACGATTTTGAGCTCAAATCAAGTCCAATCAACTAAGGTAAGTTGTTAATGATGTTTTGGGTTGATTCTTACTCAATATACATGAGTTCTAACATCATTCTTACATCTATGTACTTGATTTCATCATCAAATCCTCAAGAACACAAAAATTACCAATGTTGTGATTTTTCAAGATTGAGCTATTAAAGGTAATATAAATGCTTCAAACTCATTTATTATGAGTAGTTAGAAGTATTTGAAGCATTTGTTACAAATTTTAATGGTTGAAAGATTGTATTATAAAACTCTAGTTCATGGCATGAATAATACTTTTGAGAAAATAAGAGAGAAGATGAATCGTAATCTTGGCGATGAAATTTATGAATACAATGAACCTATGGAATTATTTGTTAGCAAAAAATGAAAGTGATCAACTAAGTAATCACCCGAATTGTATATTTTGCAAGTGTTGATTATGGAAGATGATGAATAGTAACTTGGTGGCAATGGACAATTAATGCAGTATCATTAATGACTTCGAATGAGTATTAAAACATAAGAATGAAGTTGAATGGTATAGCATGTAAAAATATTTGGCGATCTGAGTTGTTGGAGGCTTGTAGCCAACTTATGAGCCATATATGGATGTGGATCGGTATCTTAGGTCATATTTTGATATAATTGGGATATCGACTTGTTGGTGATGTTGAGCATTTTAATCAACATTGGAATGACGGAGGAGGAATGAAAGCTTGTGAATGTTAGTAAAACGAATGCGAGGTGAGTTGATTAAAACTTACTCTTCTTGAGGGACTTTCTCTAAAAGCATATTTCGAGTTAATACTTAAGTTGTTTGCAATATGCTTTCGTACTTGTGCGGACACACAAGTACTGATGTCTTTATGTATTAAAATATTATGTTGCATATGCAGTATCATGTTGTTTTATAAAATTTTATTTTAAATCTTGTTGGCAAAATGAAACTCAAGGTAAATATTACAAGTTTTTATCAATACTTACTTCTTGACAAGAGTATACATATTTGAGTGTTAAAGATAAGTTTTCATGGAAAGTATTTCTTTTGCAAATTGATGAGCAGAATAACACTTGTAGTATATTTCAAAGATTGATATTAAATTGCTAAAAGCTTTAGCATGTACACGGTTATTTATTTAAATTTTGATCAAATGATTTTGATTTTCTATTAATCCTATGATTTGATAAAAATAGATCCTTTGAGGCTACTATGTTATGAATCTATTTTTGAAGTATCAACTATTTTGGGAGAAACTTGTGTTCACCGAGATTGGCATCAGATATATCGTGTTCGTTGTCATGAAACTACATGTGCTGATGTGGGCGTAGATGGCCACTTTGTGGTATAGACTACAGCAGAGTACTCTCCCTCGAGAAGGTACTATTTTGTGCTATTATTAGCATGGCTGAGTCGATTCGTCTGGCACTACGATGAGACGATATGAGCAAGTAGGATATATAATACTTGTCGTTAGGTGCATAACCTAGCTGACCTTCTTATGTCGGTAACGGTATAGTACTCCCAGTGAAAGGTAAGGATGATTTTCTTATATTTAGGCCTAAGGAGCCGAAAGTGATTTCAATGACTCAAAGCAAATGGAATGATTTTGTATGATTTTATCAAAAATCTTGGATTGATGTAAATTTTTAAAAGTTTATATTGTGGGTTATATTTCACTTGGTTGTTATTTAAAATATCAAAGGTCATGAAATGATTAAAAAATTTATCGTTTTATATCAAATATTAGTGCATTATTTTTATAGAGTTTGTCCCAAGAGCTTAAGTTAGAGAGAGTCTATGACACTTATTGAGTACCACTGTGGTGTACCCAGCCCTTAAGGGACCCCCCTCCAGGGCCTTGCTTACTTTACATATTTAAGGATGATATATGACACGTGACATGCGGGCTAGGATGACTCTCTTTCTGAGGTATTATGAAGCACCACTTTTATCTCGTGGTAGTTATCACGTTATTTCTTATTTTATTTTGTTGGAATTACTCTAACTGTTGGTTCTATTCTTGGTATAGAGGCTTCACAGATAGTTGTGAAAGGTTGTAGTAACGGGTTGTACACGACAAACATGAATGCATATTTATTTTACTTTGTCTCATTGTTATTATCATGAAAAACATCATGTGTGATTTTGAATTGGAAAATATTTTATCATTTAATTTGAAAATGTATATGATTTTCAAGGAGCTTCCACAGTTAAATTGGTTTTCGTGCATATAATTTGGGTGTATCACATGGTTTGGTTCGCTTGGGTCAGGTAGTGTGCCGGGTACCGGTCATGTGATTTTGGGTCGTGACACCTTAGGTTGAAAGTAGTGACGCGTTGGAACAAAGGTCGGAGCCCAACACCAATAGCCAACAACAGTTCATGACCACATAATCAAAGTGATAAGAGAAGTAACTCAGAGATAAAATGCTCAGCTCGTTCACAATTCCGGAAAAAATAGGCATGCTTTTCAAGTATATTAGTGAATGCCCTAATCATTTACCAAATCATCAAAATATGAGTAAGTTTGCAACACTGTGATATTTCCAAAAACTTTTCAACAGGTTAATATTTCATTATCAAATGGCATGAGGAAAACACATCTCTATGCCTACTTGTCAATGAATATGAGAAGTCATGAATGATGTGATACCATATAGCATGAGGAAAGTGCATCTCTATGCTTGTATGTCAAGTGTGCATGTTGAATGCAATACAACACTGTGAATAAACCATATGCATATTCTCAGAGTGTCAATTTATTGAGTCACCCTAGTCTCTCAGTCCACAATACAACACAGTGAATAAACCATATGCATATTCTCAAAGTATCAATTTATTCAGTCATCCCAATCACTCAGTCCTCACAATCAACCAGTCCAGCCAATCACTCGGCACTTACTCTCGGCACTCAGTAGGTACCTGCACTCTTTGTGGGAGTGCAGACTCCGGAGGGGCTCCTTCAGCCCAAACGCTATAATGAGCCAATCATGACATTAATCAATAAAACATGTTGCGGCGTGCAACCCGATCCCATAAACTTCTTTGCAATCAATCCCTCGGTCTTAGTCAGTCATCAATCTCTCCAATCTCTCGGGCTCACAAGAATTATGATAAACAACTCAAACAATAATGATGTGATGTATCATTAAATGGCAACAAGACTGAGATAGGATATGGAAATAATAACTGTGACTGAGTGCATGATTTCAAATTAAGCAAATACTTCAACATGTAGTGCGACCTTTGTGGGTTCCAACAGTACCAACATATAGCCTAAGCATGATTTCTAACATGACCTGCAACTCAATTACTCTAGCATGTGGAGATTTCATAGATACAAAAAAATTAGGTAACTACATAGTACAACAAAAATAACCGAGTTATGATTCACACGGTGTACGCCCACACGCCCGTCACCTAGCATGTGCGTCACCTTAACACCAAACACATATTACATATATTCAGGGGTTCATACCCTCAGCACCAATTTTATAAGTGTTACTTACCTCGAACAAGCCAAATCCAATACCGAACAAGCTAAACAATGCTCCAAAAATGCCATCTCGCGTGTACCGACCTCCGAACGACTCGAAACTAGCCAAAAGCAACTCAAATACATCAAATAAAGCCTAACGAAATAATTCCAATTGATAAAGGTCGAATCTTTACTCAAAAGCCCAAAATCAACCAAATAGTCAAACTTGGGCCCGCACCTCGGAACTCGACGAAACTTATAAAATCCGACAACCTCATTCAATTACGAGTCCAACCAAAGTAGTTTCACCCAAATCCGACCCTGAATCGATGTTCAAAATTCAAAAACTCAGTCTATGAAACTTTAGGCTAGAACCCCCAATTTCTCTTTAAAATTCATAATCTAATTACCAAAAATAAAGATAGAATCACGAAATATAATCAACATCGAGTATAAAATACTTACCCCAATCGTTATGATAAAATTTACCTCCAAAATCGCTTCACCCCGAGTCCCAAATCTCAAAATATGATAAAAGAACCAAAAACCTTGATTTTTTATAGCTTCTGCCCAGAAATTCTGCATATGCGGTCACACTGTCGCATCTGCGACCCCCGCTTCTGCAATAAAATGCTTTGCTTCTGCAAAAGCAGCTTGGCCCAGCACCCCTCGCACCTGCGGTAGCAAGACTCCGCTTCTGCGAACACCTTCGCGTCCGCGCTCTAATTCGTCGCACCTGCACACTCGCATATGCGCCAAATTCTCCGCTTTTGTGATCTTCCTCACCCAGCCTCTTATCGCTTCTGTGAAGTCAAAACCCAATAGTCAAAAGAATCAAGAACCATATTAAAAATGGCTTTCTAGTTCGTATTTAACACGGACAAGTTCCATAATTTAAGACGAAGTACAAACCCAAAGTCATGCCAAGATGAGTGACAAAGTCACTGCCACAAGAAGGACAAAGTCCAACAAGAATGCAAAACGATCAAGCAATCCGTACGAGTGGGCGATTTAGCAAATATCTTACAATACTTGATATAACACGAATACAACGATATAAATTGAAGACAAGAAAAAAAAAATCAGGTTATTTCAAAATATTCCAGCAAGTAAAAAGAGTACAACGTTTATACATAAACTTTGGTGTTTTACCACAAAACAGTTCAACCACAACTTGAGGGCGTTTGAATCGTCTACACCATAGACAAACCAAATCCGTCCACTTCCTCAAACACTTTCCTTAGATTTTACAAGGGTATATATACCTTAAATACATAATAAAATATCTATATAAGTTCAGTGATTTAACATGTCAAACTAGACATGATATTGGTGAAGATTACCCAAAATTTTTGAAACAGAAATTCTGGACAGTATCACTGTCTTGTGTTGTGACTCAGTTTTAAAGATAAAAAAGGACAAACTAGATTGTGTAGTCTTTATTACAATTGTAGATATATGTCTTAGCGTTTCAAAATATCTTGAATCACCCCCATATAAGTTTCTTACAAAACGTTATGCAAAAATTATTAATAGTAGTACAGAGAGTATTTTTAAATGGAAAAGCTGGGCAGCACCTGCCCCGTACTTTATGATCTCTTTTCGGGTAAATACAGGTAAAACTAGATTTTGGTTCCTAAGTAAAAGTTATAGATCTATGAAATAGCTTTCCAGAAAGTCTTGAATCACTTAAAATGGAGCTCTAAACAAAATAATATGAAGAAAAGACTAATAGTTATCTAGTGTAAAAATGGATTTAGTAACTTACTACAAAAAAAGAGGAGCAACTTGAGCTTCGCTAAGAATGAGTTTTTGCTGGTTGGTTTAGTGGAGATTGATGATGGTTTTCATGAAGTTTTTCAGGTGAGAAAGAGAGAGGGTAGGGATTTTCTTTGTCTTGAAAGAATGAAATATGAGAGGAGGTTATGGAAAAGCAACTCAACCAAAGTAATATCTAAACTTTAATTATATAATGTATTAATAACAATTCATCAAAATAATATTAAATGTTACATATAACAACACCATAGAACTTCTTTGTCAATATTAACACAACCTAAAATAAGAAATTTTCATATATTGTTAATTTTACGTTAAAGAAGTGCGAAGTAAAATATCTGCTAATTATAAAGATGCTCAATGGAAAATGTAAATATTACTAAAAATTTGAGGTGTTACAAATATGATCAATCAAGTACTTCCGGTTCATTGCACTATACAAAATCCAGATGAATATCAAAAACATGACGAAAACTAGTGTACTATAAAAATTATTAACGGGTTAACGGTTTAAGAAGATTGAGTAATCCGCCCCCAAACCGTTAACCCGTTAATTGTAAAATCTCAATCCGTTTACCATCCACCACCCCGATACTCCGATACCAATTAGCCAATAAATTATTGGTTCGATTTTGAACAGCTCTAGCAGGTTGGACTCTTGCCATGCCCCCCCCCCCCCCCCCCCCCC
>MCJB01029616.1:0-40432 GCA_002018475.1 Nicotiana obtusifolia | reverse complement strand
CCCCCTCTCCCCCCCAAGAACTATCGGTTTTTCATCGGAATCTCTAGAAGTTTCATCTATTTCATCGACCTATATTTCTAATGCGTGATGACGTGTATATCCAAAATCTTCTTGGTCCATGTGTCAAGACGCTACAGCTGGAAAAAGAACCTGATCCAACATGTCAAGAGGCAAGGCACTGATTGGCTCATGGCATATCCAAAGACAGATAAGGTGATCTTAGTGTATTCACCCTGCATCACAAACACCAGAAATTGCAATATCCACATCATACGTACCACAACATTAACTTATAATTCCCCCCACACTAATTCTATCACCCTTGCCTGAAACAAATTTCAGAAAGTTCACCAAAATGGCTCATGCTATGGCTTCAATGGGTGGCCTAATTGGTTCTTCTCAAACTGTGTTGGATGGTCAGCTCAGTGGCTCAGCCCGTTTGAACACTGTTAGCATCAGCAGAATTGCCTTGGCTAAACCAGGACTTAGCATTAGAGCCCAACAGGGGTCTGCTGACACTGAAACTAGCCGTAGAGCCGTCATCGGTCTTGTTGCTGCTGGCCTTGCTGGTTCCTTTGCTCAAGCAGCCTTTGCTGCAGCTAAATCAATCAAGATTGGTGGCGCTCCTCCTCCCTCTGGTGGATTACGTAAGTCATCTTGCTTTTGGTTAAGGTCTTTATTTACCTTTTTCCTTTCTTTCCCAGTGATGAATCAACATTTAGAGTCATTTGGTTCTGCTTATTATAGATGTTCCAATTTTTTTTCTCAATTCAAACACGCATATATGTAGCTAAGGGTTTTGTCGAACCTTTTGTATCTAGTCTAGATCCGCCACCGATTACTGGAGCGACACAATAATAATATCATACTAATAGATATACCTACAGACAATTGATAGTAAGGTCATATATCCAGGACAGATGTAAGAGTAACTCTCCAATGCTGCATTTCGATTCATTTAAATTTGCTTAATTTTTCAGTGTTTAGAACCTTCACTGGCCCAAGGAATTGATTAAGGTTACTAGTCCATGCCATAAAGAGAATTCCTGAAGTGAATTATAAGAGGGAATTAAGCTTGAGGAAAGAACAGGAGAGGCTCATAGTAAGTAGTCAAAGATTGCATTTGACACGAGTATTCCAATCCTTTTGAATGGTCTGTAACTTGTCCCTTCTGATTTTTATAATATTTCGTGAGAAGCGATTGTAGAAAAGCTTTCAAACATTAAATTTGAAGCAGTAGATTTCATATCCGATACAAAAGGGCACATCCTTCCCAAATTGGGAAATGTGGAAAATTAATCGATAAGTGATAATTGAGATCTTGTACTAGTTCTTAGTACTTGTGCCGTGAAAATCAATCTTTGTGCATTGCACTTTTATGAATGCCAAATGCAATAAATCAGATGGATCTTTAGAAGTTGTTATGCAGTTGAAATATGATTGGTTTCTCATTTTGGTAAAATAAGATATACAACAAATTCCAACAATTCAGAACTATAAAGAATGGTTACTAGAACTAGAAAAGACAATTTAAGTATCATATAGCATTTGGAATTTCTGTACTGATGCTGAGGATTTGGGTTTTGGCAGCTGGAACATTGAACTCAGATGAGGCAAGGGACCTTAAGTTGCCATTGAAGGAGAGGTTTTACCTTCAACCATTGACTCCAGCTGAAGCAGCCCAGAGAGTTAAGGATTCAGCCAAGGAGATTGTTAGCGTCAAGAATTTCATCGACAAGAAGGCCTGGCCATATGTCCAGAATGACCTTCGTCTCAGAGCAGAATACCTTCGCTATGATCTAAAGACCGTCATATCTGCTAAGCCAAAAGAAGAGAAGGGAAAACTCCAGGACCTAACTGGAAAGCTCTTGAAGACCATTAGTGATGTAAGTCAAATCTCTACATTATATTCTTGGTTACATGAATGTCATAGTATTTCAAAAGTAGTGAAATTATGTGCATAGCATCCGAAGGGTTGCTTATGTTTTCGCATTCTTTTAACAATCTGTTCTTTTCCTTCCTCAGCTGGACCATGCAGCAAAGACCAAGAACAGCCCTGAAGCAGAGAAGTACTATGCTGATACTGTATCTACCTTAAATGATGTTTTGGCCAACCTTGGTTAAAAAAAGCTTTTCTGTACTAGTATGTTATTACTTCCTGTAAGTTATCGAATACTTCTTGGATCCAATTGTGAAGAATGATTTCGGAAGAATTGTTTAAAAATCTGAAACAATAAGTGCTGCACCTGAGAGCCTCACCCTAAGTTTTGCTTGTGAATTTTGACTGGGAGTTTCACTTTAATTGAGGTCTGTGAGTGAAACACACGGTTCCAGCTTGCTTGATGTTCAGCCTAAATGTAAAGACTAATCTTTTAGTGGTTTTCCTTACAAATTCTACCTCTGCTATGGAAGTTTCAGTAGATCTCCAGTCTCAAGTCCCTACGGCTTACATAAACAGGAACTACGTGACTAAAACGTAGCTTTCAGGATGTACATATAAAGCCGTCCTGCTCACTCAAGTTAAGTACTAGAAGGCTAAGCATAGTATTAGCATGCACAAGGATAGACTAATAACAAGGATGCTGATAGCAGGCAACGAACTACTGTAATTAGATACTAGTACTACAATTAGGCCCGAAAACTGTTGCCAAGAACGCATTAAAGATTCAATTATTAAAAGTATGATGGATCTTCTTGATCCACACCAACAATGGTTTTAATATCTTCTCCGCTTCTGGGAGAAACGACTAAGCTGACATTTGCAGTTTGCCAAGGACATATTATGAACATGAAATCGATGGATCAAGTACGTTGTATCAATTTCATGATGCATTAACTCTTCTAACAAGCATGTCGTGTGGAATCCAGCAACCAGTCAATTCTTAATTTGATTGCTCTTGATGAACCTGGTGATAGTATTATCTTTGTCTTCCAGTCACAGATGTTTTACACTAAAAGTTACTATATAAAAATAGATACTATATATCTTAATGCACCCATTTTTATATTTGATCTAACAATCTTACTCCATGTGATTATACTAACAATTAAGAAAAGCATAACAAATTCACAAGGAATATGTAGGAACACTTTCAGCAGTCCAAATAAAAATTACATTAGTGTCAAGAAAAAGTTACGAACAACATAAAATCCAAGAAAATGTTACATGAAACATTAGGAATTTTAAAAATGAATATACGGTATTCAGTTATGAAGAATTTCCCATAGATATTCTGCTTTCATTTCTCTAGTATGGAGCACTGGATTAATCTAATTCTCGTTAGTGAAGGCTGCATATTGGAAGAGAGTAATTTGTTTAACTCATGCATGGCTTCCTTGTTGATGATTAAGCTTCTTATCTTCCTGGATAGTTGCAGTAGCAGAGATGTAGTAGGAAACTGAGAAAAGTCCATGGATAAAGCACAGAACCCCTCCTATCGACAAGAAACGATGGTGTGATATCCCACAAGATTTTCTTGCCTTTCCGTTTGACATTGTTCCAGCTACCAGCAATGCGAATGCAATGCCCATGATTATCCTAATTTCAAAAAGAAAAAAAATTATATACAGTCATCAATTATAATAAATAAACAAAGATCAAGATATCATGCATGCATGATTTATGAGCAGAGACGAATTTAGAATTTTAAGTTAAGTAAAGGTGGAGCATCAACCGCCCCCATAATAGATCCATCCACTCTACCACGAGAAGTGTGGTGAAATAGTTATTGAGATGTTTCCACCCTGAACTAGAAGTCTCGGATCGAGTCCTAATTTAGAATGGATGGAGAACTTTTTGGCATGAGCGTTAATCACTCCCCTTATTGGGCCTTCCCCCAGCGAATTTGATGGTAGTCAGCTTAATAGTTTTCGAATATCAGAAGGAGGAGGAGGATTTGGAAATTACCATTGGAATACAAATGAAGCAAAAGCAAGTTTCTTGTTAGAAGAGGCCTTATCTAACTCTTCCTGGGACTGGACGCAAATACAACCAGCAAGCAGATTAGAAATAACTTGTGCCAGAACCAAAAGTACAGTTGCAGCCAATCCTAGCTTAAAAGCTTCATAGCTTGGATCTCTACATTCAAAGATCCACACCTTTAATTCTGAAACCTGTTCCAACAAATCAAGGACTTGCCGTTACTAAACAATATCAAGATTATGTAACTCAATTTCCTCTCTAGATGAAAATTTTACTTAAAACAGTGATTCTTTTTGAGTTGTACTTGCCTGAATCAAAGAAAATTTACCTTATTTTGCTCTACCTCAGCTTGAATTCCAAGTATACCAGCTGCAACATCCAAAATCACAAGAAGAAGACAAACAAGAATGCCAATGTTTTTAGCCATCTCTTTAATAATCTAGTTAATTACTTTCAGATTAGAGAGGCTGATAATCTTCATGGAAAAACAGGAGACACCCTTATATAAGGAGTTTGTACAAATGTAGAAATTCATGATTACAGAAAAAGATTGAGTCGAACGTGAGAATCTGAATAAAGGAGATGGATGCAAGAAACCTAATGCTGTAGGCTATATGATATATGAGTTAAGATTAGCTGGGATTATGGAGAAAAAGTCTTCCTTTGTCTTGAAAGACATCTTTATTCTACTTTAGTTTCTTTTTAGCTCTTTAGATTTATTTGGATTCCTTTCATGGGGAACAAGGAAAGTAGGGTATCCCCAGCAATTGAGACAGCTCAAAATTTTTGTTATTCTCTAATTTCTTAAAGCCATACATATTCACTTGCATGTTACTGAAGCTTTCGTCCAATCTTAGTCTTTGAGATGGTTTGTACGTATCTTTAAGTGCTTAAGTACATGTCTAGCAAGATGGATTCTATCTGATGGTTAACAGTTTATTTGCCTTGAGAATCGTGTTAATTTCAATAGCACATAACTCTATTTAACCCGATCACTATCAAGAAATATCATTAAACTAAATTTCTATTTATATATAGCAAGTAAATGCTTGTGCTGTTCGGAGCATAATAAACTGAGTATTGATCACTTTTTTGTCAAGAGTGAGCTTGCTAGAATATAAAGAAATAGAAGAATTTCGAATTAGAGTATGGGCATGCAAAGATATTTCTTTTTGTGCTTTAGGTCTGCTTTGAATTAAAAAAAAAATTATTACATATAAATTAAATAAAATGAGTTGAAAAACAAAAACAAAAAAGGACTTAAGCTGATTCCAAGATTTATGATTGATATATAAACTGAAGCTGCTACTCCTTTAATTATCAATTTTTTCTGCGTCTGTGTTTACTTCTTTCCTTTTCTTTTCCCCTTATTCATATTACCTAAGACTTGAGTTTTCAAATATTATAGTTTTGACATTTTCACCATCTCTAAACTAATAGTATAGCTCTGCATGACTGCATATATATAACTTCTTGGAAGATGGGTAACAATTTTCATAACTTAAAATTTATAGAAAAAAAATTATACATTGGTCAGTATTCACTAGATAGTTTAATTAACTGTAGAAAGAAGCAATAGTTTATTAAGTAAATCATACCTTTCAAAATTCTTTGGAACTAAAATACAGACTCAGGTAACTTTTCTAAAAGGTGGACCTTGCAAATGGGATCTCTGTGAAAATAATTAAGGCCCAGCCCATTCTTAGAAAATACTATAGTAAAGTTGCATTGGGATTTGTAGCCATTTTCTATATTTGTACCACCTTTTAACTTGTACCCTATTTTTAAAAATTACTGACAAATAAAAATCTGTAATAATATGACAATTATACCCCTGACAAAAGATATAAAACCTGCATCACGCATTAATCGCGTGATCTGCAACCTCATTCGTGAAAATTTTCACATTGAAGCTAAAACTTCATGCTAATGCATGCTGAAGTTATTTATCCTGCAGTCTACAGTTTTGTTATGGTTTTTATCCGAAACTTCAGTCTAAACAAGCTGAAGTTTTTTAGTTCATTTGCTAAAAATTCAGACTAAACATGCTTAAGTTTTTGTCTTGCAGTACGTAATTTTCTAATGAGTTTTTGCTAATGCATTCTGAAGTTATTTAATTCATTTGCTAAAACTTCATATAAAAACATGCTGAGTTTTTGTTACTGCGGTCTACAGTTTTGTTATGATTTTTATCTGAAACTTCAGTCTAAACAAGCTGAAATTTTTTAGTTCATTTGCTAAAACTTCAGACTAAACATACTTAAGTTTTTGTCTTGCAGTACGTAATTTTCTAATGAGTTTTTAATAATGCATGCTGAAGTTACTTAGTTCATTTGCTAAAACTTCACACCAAAACATGCTGAAGTTTTGTCCTGCAGTCTACAGTTTTGTCATGAGTTTTATCCGAAATTTCAGTCTAAACAAGCTGAAATTTTTTAGTTCATTTGCTAAACTTCAGACTAAACATGCTTAAGTTTTTGTCTTGCAGTATGTAAACTTGTAATGAGTTTTTGCTAATGCATGCTGAAGTTATTTAGTTCATTTGCTAAAACTTCATCCAAAACATACTGAAATTTTGTCCTGTAGTCTACAGTTTTGTCAATAGTATTTTATTAAAGAAGGGCAAAATTGTCTTTTTAAAATACTTTTAACAAAAAAAGGATACGGATGCAAACGGAAAAATAAAATAGGTACAAGTTAAAAACGGGTGACCAAGTAGGGTACCCCATTAGGGGTGGCATCGATCGGTTCAGTTAGATTGTGAATATTATCTGTTTGGCATATCGGTTATCGATTTATAAATATGCTAAACTGATAACTAAATCGATAAGATTTCGGGTATCAGGTATCGGGTATCGGGTATCGGTTAGTCGGTTATCGATCTTTATCGGTTCGGTTATTGGTTTACCCAATAAGAATAAAAAATATTCAAAATTTTCATGTTTTTATTATAGAAATTGTGACCATGTTGTTAAGAGAAAGGAACTGCATTTTTCCTCTTACGAAAAGAGTACTTTAGAAAAGAAAACTTATTTGCGTTTGAAAATCCCAACGAATAATCTCAATTTTCAAAGTTATAAATTAGTAGGAGTAAGAAATAATATATTAAACAATCTAATTTTACTAATTATCTCACTACGGGTGGGCATAATTCACTGAAAAATAATAAAATTCTAATCTTGTAAATACTAAAGAATCAGTTCAACAAAAGAACAAATAGAAAAACTAAACATCTGATCAATTAATTCTTTAAAGTTTAAAACTAAAAATCTTAACTAGAGGATTAAGATGAGAAATTCAGAAAAGTTCAAATCTTACTCTAAGGATTAAGGTATGAAGATGAAGAGTAACTGCCGAGAGATATTAAGAGAAAGAGAGAATGAAGTCATAAGGTGGCTTTATATACTTAGTGGGTAAAATTAAAATTTTGTTAAAGTTTATTGGGCTATCGGTTAAACCATTAACAAAATTGCGCGATTAGAACTGATAACCCAATAGTCGAACAACATTAAACAATTATTGAATTATTTAACACCCGAGATTAATAATGTAATAATATTTTATCTGTTCGGACTATCGATTATACCCGTTATATTCCCGGCCATACGCCCCATGTAACTTTTACAGTTGCATTAGGCTACGAAGAGAGCATCCAATGAATTAAGGAGTAACAGTCCATCTCAGGATTTGCTATTTATCTACTTAGTTAAAAATAGAAAGTTGTAAAGAGGAAGATAGATTTTCACCATTTACATTATTTTTTCAATATATAAACTCCTACATTTGGGTGATTGTACCAAAATAGAAGGTGATGATTTTTCATTTTTTCTCCAGGAATAAATGGAGTTATAAAGTATGACCTCTGACCCGTTGGATAATTTTGGTCTCAATCAAATATTTATAAAAGAAGAAATTAAACTCTTTTATAAAGAAAAAACTTTAACCAGCAAGATTTAAGTAAAAAAAAACTCTTTTCACAATTTTCCAGTAAATATAATAATTAACGTTTATTAAATATCTTATGAAATAAAATAATATTCCTATTCTACAAACTGGAAAACAAAGATCACGGTAATATATAAACTGTCCATGTCACAAAATCTAGAAATCATACGTGTCAAACGGAACAAACTAGAGAGCTCTTTTCCGCTATATATATCGCTGTCCTAAACCGAAAAAGCTAGTGTTGGGTTCTAGAAACCGCTATAACCTTCTTGGAGTTCATAATCGAATAATTAAGCATTCAGACATTGTGAAGGTGTCCTAAACAAATTGATTAATTGTTCTTCTGCGCACTTGCATTTCTCTCCTCTGTGTGTGTGAGAATTAGGAGGAGGAGGAAAAAGATGGCAGCATACAGGTGGAAGAATTTCAACGAAGAGGAAGAAGAGCGTCCGGAGAAACCTCGTCGCTGTGGCGTTACTGAAATGAGGGGTCCCCATTATTCCCTGTTCTCTCGAGGCGTCCTTGAGGTACCCTTTTATTTTTTCTTCCACACATTAAAATTGTTTGTATTTGCAGATTATTGTTCGAAATAGAGCTTAGTTTCGTAATTGTGAAATGTTGAGCCTCATGGAACTGACATTACTGTAGAATTGACTAAGTCGCTTCATTTAAAAGCTTAAGTCATTAGGTCTATGCATGGATTGAACCATACACGTCTAGCTGTTGAAATGTGTGAACCGTCCCATTCAAAAGTTTAAAGGAGATGTGATTTTTTTTTAGGTCTACAACAAGAAGGAATTAATGTGCTTTCTAGTTTTAAAATTGTACTTTAATATGCATATCTATGCTTTGGGAATTCAAAATTCTGGTTGCTGTTAGCTGTAGAGGGTAAAATCTGCAATTGATCTGGGGAAGGGGGCACTAGCAGCAAACATAATCGAATTGAGATAACTAGAATGAAGTACACAAAGTAATATTTATTGAAGGTCTGCGTTCTGGATCGTTACAGTTCTTTCTTGAAATAAAAGTACAATATTCTATGCTAGTTTATGTTCTCACTGATCCAATTTGTTGAATTTCTCATTTTCTCGTTTATAGGATGTTTTCGAGTCTATGGGTCAGTTCGTTGACGGGCTGAAGTTCTGTGGTGGATCTCATACTCTGATGCCAAAGACTTACATCAAAGAAGTGGCTGACATGGCACATAAACACAATGTTTATGTTAGCTCTGGTGATTGGGCAGACCAAATGCTTCGCCAAGGTCCTTCTGCGATTAAAGAATACATTGAGGTATAAGGAAGTGAATATGGCTCCAGTTTTTATTTTCCAACTGATTTTTGAGTTTTGGCGATAACGTGTTACTTGTTAATCTCTTAGGAATGGAAGCGATTGGGGTTCGATACAATTGAGCTTGATGTTGCGTCCCTTGGTCTACCTGAGGAGACCCTCTTGAGATATGTGCGGTTGATCAAGAGCGGTGGGCTCAGAGCTAAGCCTCAGTTCTCTGTTAAGTTTAACAAGTCTGATATAGCCTTCAGGGATGACAGAGCTTTTGGGGCTTACGTGATTCCTGCACCTCAAACCACTGGTATGCTAGTGTCTTCCGGTTTATATTTATTTCTGCTATTTTCTTTCTTCCTTCTCTTAGCGAGCAGCACTGTCACCACTGTAAGATCTTCCTATAAATTATTTTCTTGAGATTTTTAAAACTGTCCTCTTTACAAAATAATGTCTAGTGTTATAGATAGATAACAGATGCAACAATAAAACAGAGGTTGCATCAGGAAATTTGTTCATCATTTAAACATTAATTTGTGAAGATCATTTGTTCTAAATGTCCAGACAGATATTATTTTGAAATGTTATTTGTATGCTACTAAGGAAAAGACTTTCTTACTACATTCATACCTCTTTGTGTACAAATGCACCTGAGTCGACATACATAGTACTAGAAGTTGCATATGAACACCTTAAGTCCTTAACGCTAATGAGCCCAGCTAAAGTTATAAGTAGTTAGCTGTATAGCTGCATTTCTGTAACTAGGATTTCTTCATCAATCACTGTATAGCATCTCATGGAATTTTGGTCAGTCGGTATTTAAAATAGGTGTATCGTTTTAAAATAGGTGTAACCTACGATACGCGGTGTTGAGGTGCCGCCTAATTGCTTGACCTTGAAAATTAGAATTATGACATGACAAATCAATTTGACCAGAAAAGTTGATATTATGGAAGCATTTTTACTCTACATGTTGATTCTTGGAAATGTCAAAAATGTCTTCTAAGTTTTAGAGCCTAGCAAACTCTGGTAGTGGCATTTGTCTAATGCGAGTATTAAGTCTTTGTGATTTCCCTCGACCATGTTTCAATTAGAAATTTATGTCATCTTCATTTCTATTGACCTTGGGATTATGAGATGACTGTGTATGTACTACTAATATTTAGCTGCTTCTGTTGTTTAACACCAAGGAGTTTGTGATCTGCTGCGTAACCTAGAGTGTGTTTTGCTATATCACTTCCAGTAATATCATTAATAAATTTTGAGATGGATTATTCAACAGAATAAAAGTTTACTAGATTAACACGACTTCATAGATTTAACTTGGTAAAATTTGCGATAAACGATTAGCCAGTTTCAATCAAATTGGGTTCAATGCAGAAACGATTCTATCTAGGCTTGTCAGATGGATAATATGTTGAATAGCAAATTTCGTTAAAATCAATATGTATCATTTAAGAGCTAATTTTTATGAATCTTATTCGCTAATAGTATGTGAATAATAATTTGATGGATATCCAGAGCTTTTAGGAGTTTAGATGTACAGGCTTTGGATGAAGTGTTGACGACAAAGTTAGAACTCCTAGCCTCTAACATCATCTCTTCTATATAATCAGCTTAGGGCTGTAGTTATTGAGCTATTAATCAATTACTGGTGCGCTTTTCCTTCTATTTTGTCTATGCGTGGGAATGACACATCTATCTATGTGTTCACAAATGTTCTAAGAGAGACAAAGTGGTCGCTGGAAACCTTCTCTAAATATTTTGGATCCTTGATCTTGAATGACCGATGTATGTTTTCATCAAAGGTTGTCTGGCTCGTAGGATGGTGTGTGGCAGTAGTGAAGTTATACAATGCCCAGGACGCAATGGTAGTTAAAGATTGAAAGAAGAGTATATAACACACTCTCCTGCATGAGGCAACTTTTGTAATGTTTGGCGTGCTGTGGAAGTTGAAGACTGAAATGCGTAACAGTTTCTCTTGCATATCTCATGCTGTGTTGTCTCTCTGCAGAGATGGTTGAAGATGTGGACCTTTTGGTCAGAAGGGCAGAGAGATGCTTAGAAGCTGGGGCAGACATGATAATGATCAATGCTGATGATTTATGTAGGCAGGCTGATTCGCTACGGTCAGACATGATTGCAAAGATTGTGGGTCGTCTTGGACTTGAGAAAACTATGTTTGAAGCATCAAATCCTAAAATCTCTGAGTGGTTTATCAAACGTTATGGTCCAAAGGTACTAATCTTCTCCAAGCAAATCTTCCTCTAAAAACTAGATTACCAAATGTGACGGTTCAAATATTTTAATTTGCTGGTCTTTTCAGGTTAATCTTTTCGTGGATCACTCACAAGTGATGGATCTGGAATGCCTCAGAGGACGCAACCTGGGTCAAAACCACTCATCCCTACTTGGCAGGTCATATTTTCTGCTCTGATCTTGTTGTTTTTCCGTAGAGAAAAACGCGCATAATGTGGTACCCATTAATGTAATGCTTTGGTGGTTATCTGTTGAGGTCATGTATAAATGAAAAAAGAATGTATTTCATGTATGTACTGTAATAATTTTGGAGACTCCTCTCTTTGCATGAAGTTCAGCTGCTTGTAAAGATACTCTTTTATGTTATAGTTCCTAATGGACTGAAAGTTGACAAATCTTGAAAGATTGAGGACCTGCGCTTTTTGGATTATACTGTACGACACTCCACCCGAGTATTTGCCTGTTAATGGATGGTGTTTGTAGTCCTTTTGATGGAGGTCTTAAAGCGTAGCAGTAATAATGGCTATCTGATTTCCTGTAACAGTTTGACTTCCTTTATTCATGATGGGGTGTCCAAGATAGAAATTGGAACTTACGTCTCGTCTATGTTTGTTTCATGTTACTATCTGATTTCATGTGTTGGATTCTAGGTTCAGCATGGGCATAGTTAATTATTTTAACAACTGATTGAGCTTATTTTGTATTTTATACAGTTTGTTTCTATGGGGAAAAATCTAATTACCGCGTCCTGCCCGTGGATTGTACAAGTCAGACAGTTCAGAGGTAGATATATCAGAATGCAAGGAAAAAACTCTTTTTTTGTTCCTTTCTATTGTTTAAAACATATTAATCCCTGTTGAAAAGTGGAGGGTACAAGATTCATTTTTTTTAACCCGAGGCAATGGTGCTTACTGTAACGCTTTGTTGACTTGGGAAACGGACTTATCATCTTAACACAAAAATACTATTCGATTTTTTAACGAAATCAGAGAGAAATTTCAGTGTCTAAACAATCCAGTTGACAGCTCCCTGCTGGTTCAAGGATCCAGTTCTTAGACCTTTGAAACCGTATAGGGTAAAATATATTTATATTAAATGATTGCATCAGGAAGTAACACGTGGAGCCGAAAACAGAAGATTGTTGAATTCGAAGGCAACGATCTTGAGAGAATGATACTCAAACATGCAATAAATGCTTGTCACCTGGTAGTATTTCGTGAGGAATATTCTAGCGCATTAAGTACATGGCCCGTTATAAGGAATATGGCATTTACTGTTTGTCGTTACACATTTTTCAACGGTCCTCGTAATTGACATTAAAGAGGGGCTTGATCCTAGGACCTTGTTCTCTAAGTGCAGCTAAAAATAATGAATTCTATTATCATTGAAAAAGACACGGATTTTCTGGCAAACACATGCTACACTCTATCAAGGTTTAATATAATTTAATCTTTTTGTTTACTGAGATCACTGTTATTGTCCCTGGAAGCATTGTTCGCTGGATTGCTATTTCTGTTTTTGTTTCCATTTCAAGGCTGAGTATTACATTTTTATCTAATTCAACTACTATCTTATGTTCAAATTAATTCACTTGTCTATAAATCACGTATAAATTCAACTATACTGTTTTACGGGTAATTAGTTTGGCGCTCATCGTGGGGCTTAGACAGTTGTATAATTAAGTTGGTCCATACTTTTTTAACTAATGTGTTTGGTTATTTGTTCTTAACAAAAATCTTAGAAAATGGCAAATAAATGGTGTTAACAACACACACAACCTTGAGACCCAAGGAAATCAGCCTCATCACGAGGACTCAATCAGTGATACATGCAGTGAGGGGAACGAGGCCACGTCAGTCCACGGCAGGCGATACCTGCGACATGTGCGAGTAGCGACTCCTAATGATACTGAAGAAGAGCACGTTGTCGAAACGGTAAGGGTTCTGCAGGAGCAAAAAGAGGTCATTCTGGGCCATCTCCCACGGCAGGATAAGGTTATGACAGAGCTAAAACAGGCGTTATCGGGTGCTTCCAATAACGCGAATGGAAGAGATCCAGTTTCTCTCGGTGCTCCTGCAAATCAAACAACGCAGAGGGTCGACAACAACAATATGGGGGGCGATATCGGCTTCGATGGGGCGGGGGGAGCGGATCCGGTCACAACACCGAGAGTGATCCCTTCAAAAACAAACTCATACGGTTTATGAGGGAAGTGAACGCCCACATGGACCAAATTCCGCGCGCACTACCAGTGCTAAAGGTTCTGGACTAAAAGAAGTACACTCAATTGCCGTACAAACCAAGCGCGACACTAGAATTTATCCCGAAGCGGTTAAAAATGCCGGACGTGCCAAAATATAATGGGACTTTAGATCCTCAAGAGTATATCACTACCTATACAACGGCGGTGAAAGGGAACGATTTAGCTCCTTACGAGATCGAGTCAGTTTTTCTGAAAAAATTCGGAGAGACTATCACGAATGGAGCCTTGACCTGGTATTCACTTTTGCCCGAGCATTCCATAGATTCCTTTGATATGGTCGCAGATTCTATCATTAAGGCCCACGTCGGGGCCAGAAAGGTACAAGTTTGAAAGGCTGATATATTTAGGATTACACAAGGAGAGTCCGAGTTGTTGCGGGAGTTTGTAACCCGGTTCCAGAAGGAAAGGATGTTGCTACCGGCCGTTCCGGATGAATAGGCGGCTGAAGCATTCACCAAGGATTTGAATCCCAGAAGTTCCGATGCTTCCCGGAAGTTGAAAGAAAGCATGCTCGAGTTCCAAGCGACAACTTGGGTAGATGTTCGTATAAGGATTGAGGATGAACAACTCGATTTCCCGGCGTCGGTTAAGGGTCGAGACCGACAAAAGAATAAAGAGAATTCAAAAGACGATTTCGACACAGATCAACGATCTTCGAGGAGCTGGTTTTTTGCCTTATGAACGGGCCGAAAGATGAGGCAGAGGTTTCCGGTCGGCGGATAGGTTCGTTACCGATAGAAGAACTGATCGCAGTCGGAACAATAGGCCATTACAGGACAAGGAAACATCTGGTTCTCGAGATTCTTCCTACCCCAGACTTTCAGAATATAACTTCAATGTCAGTGTGGTAGAGTTGGTGTTGTCTTGAGGAACATTAAAGAAACACGATTTCCGAAGCCAATGAGATCCGATCCTAGCCAGAGTTGATCCTTATTTGTGGTGCGAATGCCACGGGATGAATGGTCACCGGACTGGGGACTGTCGGCAACCGCGCGAAGAGGTGGCAACACTGCTAAAAAATGGCCATCTAAGGGAATTCTTAAGTGATGGGGCTAAAAACAATTATGGTGGCAATCGTGACAACATAGAGCTCTCAAAAGCAGGAGAAGATCTCCCGCGTCTGACGATCAACATGATTTTCGGGGGTAACGAGATTAACGTGGCGACGAAAAAGACGAAGGTGTCAGTAACCCACCATAAGAGGTTTCAGGAAATCGCTGAAGACGACTTTATTTTCACTGAGGAGGACGCAGATAGATTGTTGCTACCACACAACAACGCATTGATAATCTCTTTAAATGTATTAGATTTTAAAATCAAATGTGTTCTGGTGGACCCAGGAAGCTCGGCCAATATTATACAATAGAGGGTGTTGGAGCAAGCCAAGCTTGCGGAAGCATCATTTCGGCCACAAAACTCCTCATTGGGTTTAACCTAGCAAGCATGACAACCCAAGGAGAGATCCTGTTGGGTGATGAAAATGACCCTTTTCAAGGTGGTGGATGGTGATATGGGCTACAATACTATCTTGGGGAGACCATGGTTGCACGAGATGAAGGCTGTGCCATTGACATATCACCAATTGCCAAAATTCCCAACTTCAGAGGGAATTAAACAAATAAGATGTGACCAACAAGCGGCAAGGGAGATGAATGCAATTTGGGTCTCCTGTAGCAAAGGGAAAGAACATGCGGCATGGCAATTACTGGAACAAGCGCCTCGAGAGTCAAACGTAGTCAACCAGAGGGAAGAGGCGTTGGAATCTTATCAGGTGCCAAGGTATTTCGAAGTACCAGAAGAGACGGACACAACAAAATTCACAGCGGAAGATCTTGAGCAAGTCACATTATTCGAAAAGTTCTTGGAGAGGAAATGCCACTTGGGGACAGGACTGCAACCCGAACTAAGGTCTGGATTTATTGAATTTCTTAAATTTAACGTCGATTCTTTTGCGTGGTCGCATGCGGATATGACAGGTATCTCGCCGGAAGTGGCCGTACACAAGCTAAGCTTGGATCCTAGCATTCCTCCGGTAAGACAGAAAAAACATGCTATTGTCGAGGCTAGAAAACAAATTCGTCAAAGAAGATGTAACTCGCCTACTTGATATCGGTTCAATCTGAGAGGTAAAATATCTAGACTGGCTAGCTAACGTAGTAATAGTTCCAAATAAGAACAATAAATTTTGCATGTAGACTATAAGGATTTAAATAATGTGTGCCCAAAGGACTCGTTCCCATTGTTGAACATTGATCAAATGATTGATGCAATGGTCAGGCATGAGTTAATGAGTTTCGTCGATGCTTAATGATTAATGCAACGGCCGGGCATGGGTTAATGAGTTTTCCTTGATGCTTACTCCGGGTACAGCCAACTTAAAATGAACCCGAAGGATCAGGAAAAAACTTTGTTCATAACGAATTTCGGCACATATTGCTATAATGTGATGCCCTTCGGGCTAAAGAACGCCGAAGCCACTTACTAGCGGCTCGTGAACAAAATGTTTGAAAAACAAATAGGAAAAACTATGGAAGTTTATATAGACGATATGCTTGTTAAGTCTTTGAATCGTAAGGAAGCATAACATGAAGCTTAACCCCGAGAAGTGTGCATTTGGGGTCAGCTCCGGCAAGTTCCTGGGATTCCTAGTGTCAAAAAGGGGGATTGAGGTTAACCCCGATAAAATTAAAGCCATCGATGACATCCCGGACCAACTATCAAGCGTAAAAGAGGTTCAAAGGCTCACGGGGAGATTGACCGCTTTGAGCAGGTTTATTTCCTGGTCTTCAGAGAAATTCCATCGTTTCTTCTCGTTACTCAAAAAGAAGAACAACTTCGAATGGACCTCAGAATGTCAGCAGACTTTGAGGGATTTGAAAAAGTACTTGTCAAGTCCTCCGTTATTATCAAAGCCGGAGGAAGGCGAAAAACTGTTAATCTACCTAGCAGTCTTGGAGGTAGCGGTAAGCGCCGTTTAGTCCGTGAGGATGAATGTACGCAATCTCCCATTTATTACGTTAGTAATATTGTAAGGGGGCCAGAAACTCGCTACCTACATTTGGAGAAGTTGGCCTTAGCCCTCGTAGTCGCCGCACGGAAGCTAAGACCTTATTTCCAATGTCACTTAATAGTTGTAGTGACAACCTTTCCCCTGCAGAATATCCTTCATAAACCCAAACTTTTGGGTAGGCTGGCCAAATGGGCCATCGAAATGAGTGAATTTGGCATAGAATATAAATCTAGGACTGCGATTAAATCACAAGTTTTTGCCGACTTTGTGGCCGATTTCAGTACGGGATTGTAACCTTTGGAAACCAAAGAAGCGGTGATGGTGTCCGAATCGGCATCAGGAGTTTGGACCCTATTTACGGACGGAGCTTCTAACTTAAAAGGGTCTGGGCTTGTCATAGTATTAACCACGCCTTCGGGAGAAACCCTAAGGCAGGCCATAAGAACGGTTCCTCTAACTAACAATGAAGAGTAGTAAGCTTGATTGCGAGGCTCGAATTGGACCAAGGAATAGATTTAGAGGTTATAGAAATCAAATGCGACTCCGAACTGGTGGTAAATCGGGTCTACGTGATCTTCGAAGCCAAAGAGGAACGCATGCAACAATATGTAGTGAAGGTTCAGGCTCTGCTTGCTCAGTTCTGAGAGTGGTCAATTACGCATATCCTGAGGGAAGAGAATGCAAAAGCAGACGCATTAGCTAACCTTGGCTCGTCAACGGAAATGAAGGGATCGGACTTCGGTACGGTTATACAGCTTATCCACTCGGTTCTGGATGCAGATAGCTATCACGAGGTAAACATGACTAATTTGGTTTGGGACTGGAGGAATGAGATCATTGATTATCTCGAGCCCAAAAAGTTGCCTGAATATCCCAAGGCGTCCCGGGCGTTGCGCGCTAAAGCAGCACGCTATAGTTTCAAAGGAGGCCAATTGTACAGAAAATCTTTCCAAGGCCCGCTGGCCCGATGTTTGGGAGCCTCCGAAGCTAATTATGTTATACGAGAAGTCCATGAAGGGATATGTGGAAATCATTCGGGCGCAGATTCCTTAGTACTAAACTTGGTAAGGGCAGGATACTATTGGCCCCGAATGGAACAAGACGCCAAAGCTTTTGTTTGAAAATGTGATAAGTGTCAACGTGACGCACCGTTGGTACATCAATCAGCAGAACCATTGCACTCAGTTTTGTCTCTATGGCCATCCATGAAGTGGGGAATGGATATCATCGGACCACTACCGCCAGCCCCTAGTAAGGTAAGGTTTCTTTTGATTTTAACTAACTATTTTTCTAAGTGGGTTGAAGCATATTCTTATCAGAGGATCGATGAACATGAAGTGGTGGATTTCTTGTGGGAAAACATAACTTGCAGATTTAAATACCAAAAGCGATAGATTGCGAAAACGAGCCACAATTTATAGGCGCAAAGGTCACGAAGTTCCTTGAAGACTTGAAAATCAAAAGGATCACATCATCGCCCTATCATCCGAGCGCAAATGGTCAAGCAGAATCAACGAACAAAGTGATTATACAAAATCTTAAAAAGAGATTGAAAGCAGCTGAAGACAAATGGCCCAAGAAGCTGCCCGGTGTATTATGGGCGTACCAAACAACGGCCAAATCAAGTACGAGAGAGATTCCTTTTTCCCTTGTTTACGGTGCAGAAGCCCCGATCCCAGTGGAAGTAGCGGAGCCTACTTTGAGATACTTCCAGGCAAATGAAGAAGCAAACAATGAAGCAATGTTGGTCAATTTGGAGCTGCTTGATGAATGCAGGGACTTGGCGCATATAAGGATAACAAATCAAAAGCAGAGAATGGAAAGATGTCACAATCGAAGAGCCAACCTCCGTTATTTCAAAGTGGGAGACTTGGTTTTAAGGAAAGAAACTCAAAACACCCGAAAACTTAATGCAGGGAAG
This sequence comes from Nicotiana obtusifolia, assembly GCA_002018475.1. Classification (NCBI taxonomy): domain Eukaryota; kingdom Viridiplantae; phylum Streptophyta; class Magnoliopsida; order Solanales; family Solanaceae; genus Nicotiana; species Nicotiana obtusifolia. The sequence goes on along the minus strand of MCJB01029616.1, from coordinate 21,834 downwards.
TTAGGTCCAATATGGGAAGGACCCTACCGGGTTTCATCTATAACTGGGAAAGGATCATACGAGTTGGAGAATCAAGATGGAGAAATGTTGCTAGCAGCTGGAACATGGCACACCTCAAGAGATATTACTGTTGATGGACATCACTTGTACTGAAAGTATGTGCTGCATTCTTTTTTCCTTCGTTCAGTTTTTGTCCCAATTGGATTTTTCTGGTAAGGTTTTAACGAGGTAGCAACGGAAAGCATACTACGAAGGAAGTTTCAACAGTAGCAATAAGACCTTTTAGTGACAAGGCACACAAGCAAAGAACCACTCCGGAGTGGTTAGATAATCTTTTGCTCAGTAGCAAATTTTCTATTGGGAAGTTAAGTTTGCTATCCAACAAAGATTACCCGACCGTTCACAAGTGCAAGCCACTTAGGAATTTTAGATAGCCTTTGGCTCGAAAGCATAAATTCCTAAGGGGAAGTGAAGTTTGTTACCGAACTGAGGATTATCTAGCAATTCATTAGTGAGATCCTCGAAGGTGTAAAACTTTTAGTGTTCAAATACGCTTTCTTCGCATTCAAACACTGGGGGGAGAGGGAGGGAATGATATGAGGATACGATAACAACGACTGCCTCTTTGACCGGAATACGAAACCCGGAAGCATAGCTGTATCATTGGGCCGGAGACTACGCGGCCAGCCTAGAAACAAGTTGTACAAGTTAGCCACAAGAAATGACAATTTTTTATTAGCACAACAAATGCTTATATATTTTTGAAAATGGAAGGAATAAAGTAAAGTCCTTTTATTTCTATCTTGTTTCTTGTCTGAACGATGAATTCATTTTGTCATTTGAAAGTTAAATAAGTACTTCATATGCTAGTGCCATAATGAATAGGAGACGTCCTTTTCAAGAGCACCGTAAACATAAGAGGGCCCTCTCTTATGAAAACCCTCACGTTAAATGGTTGATTCCGGAAGAACTTATGCCCGAAATCCAAATGCATTCGGGGAAAAATACACCTGAATCTTTGCACGAAAAGACGCAAAAAGAAAACTTGTGCAAACACTTAAATGAAAAAAGTCGCAAAAAGCAAACTTGCGCAAATACTTAAACGAAAAGTACGCAGAGACTTGCACAAACAAAAAGTATGCAAAGAGAAAAATTCGCATAATACTTAAGCGAAAAAGTGCTTCTATTCACATCAAAAGCAGTACAAATACAAAAGTAAGGAATAGAATAGAAAACAAAAACTAAGCTACTGCATCTCCGGGACTCGGAGGAAGAGAAGCATATGCGCCCCCAAGAGAAGTGGATGGATCCGCTACCGGCTCATCATTTTGGCCTTCATCATTTTGACCTTCGACATCATCACCTTTTGTTTCTTCTTCAGTTCCCGAGAACTCAGAATCGGAACCAAAAGAATTTGTAGAATCAGGCCGGGCCAGAAGACCCCTTTTTGCAGCTAACACCAGCTCACGGGACCTAGCGATTTCGGCATCAAAATTAATGACACATGCTTTGGCCTCTTCCAAGATTTTTCTGCTCATGCTGTACATAACATATGTTTTTTCAACAATGAGGGAAGCCGCTCAGTGCTAAAGTTCTTCTTTAAGGTGGCCGACCTCATCAGAAAGGTTCTCCCTTGCAGATCTAACAGATCGGAGGCTAACATCGAGGTCACGGACAATAGAGCTAAAAATTCTATTATGCTCAATGGTCCTCTTATGCTTCTCCTCCAATTGGGCATACTTCGCCCCAGCAGCAACAAGTTCTTCACCTTTTGAGTTTAAGGCCGCCTCCAAATAATTCAATATTTCAGCAGAGGCAGCCTCGCGATCGGATGCAACAAGAATGACACTATGGACTTCAGCCCATTTGCCTCTAGCCTCTTCAAATTGTACCCTCAATGGGGGTGATCTCTTGGCTAAGGGTCTCTACTTCTTTCTCTCTTTGTTGCAACTGAGCCTCCAGCACAACGGACTCAGTAGCTTTAGCTTCCAGTTCTGAGAGGCGAGCAGCAGTTTGGTCCCGCTCGGCCAAAAGTTGATCCCACTCGGAGGTAAGTTCCTCCTTATCTCGAATCAACCTTTGGAGGCCCTCGAAAGCATTGAAATTGCCCTGCGAAACAAAAAAAGGCAAACTTAAAATACTACTATATCAAAGATAGAAGAGATAACGAAGGAAACGAAGAATATACCGCTGCGGCGTTATGCACATCATTGTTCAACAAACACTCTCCCTAGAGAGCTTGTGCTCAGATAGTTAGCAAGTTCCACTGGCCGGGATAGCAGGTCCAGTAGAGACCGAGAGAGTAACGCTTCTCCTCCTTTGCGGATCTTCTGAGGGGGCGGCGTAATTTTGCCCCAAGTTCCCATGAACTGGGGACTGGGGGAAAGGAACATCCTCTTTTTGGACAGATCCGGCCGTTGGAGATGATGTAGCAGTTGCTAGTGGTAGAGGAAGAGTTGGTGAAGAAGGAGGTGAAGTTGATGGTCTTGAAGGATGAGAAGTGGATGCGGCAAACGCAATGCTGTTTGTTGGTTGCTCGTCAACCGAAGACGGTAGGGACCTAGTACTCAGCCTCACTGTACCCGACGCAGCGACGGGGATCCGAAAAGGGGAGTTAGCACTTTCCACCATCTCAAACTCCCCAAGAGCGCCGAGGCATCGATGGTGTAACTAAATCAACAGATTGAGCAGTCTGTTGAGCTGAGTAAGGTCATCGTTTTCTATATAGAGAAGCCCCCTACTCTCTGGCTTCCCCATCATTGTCAATCATCACAGTGTCTATGGTCGGCCCTGGGTGGGGTGCTCGTCACCACAACTTTCGGAGATGACTCGAGGGCGACATTCTTCGCCCTCTTATTCTTTCATCGGCCGCGGAGGAACGTCTTCTTTTTGGTTGTTTGTTCTCTGTCCGGGGACTCCGAGAAGAAGCACTTGCACCAGAAGCAGGCCTAGAGACACCTGTTCGGATAATAGCTTCCTGGAGCAGCCTCGCTACATCAGCAGGACTAGCCAAAACGTTCTCCTCGGGGACGACAACTGAACCCTGGAGTAGACCTGAATTCAGCAAAAGAGAAAGGTTAATCGACTTCTGTACATAAAAAGTAAAGACGAGATGAGTCCAATTTACCATGATTTTTGTCCTTCCACCTATATTTAAGGGTCAGTTCTTTCTACGTGCGAGTCTCGGACGTAGTGACGTCTAAGATTTTCTAGACCCACTGGTCCGAATCTTCAACCCTAGGTGGTACCCATCGAGTTGCTGAAACAGGTGAAAGAAGAAGGGTCAACAATGATATGAGATGATCTTTAATGAAAGAAAAGATAAACGAGGAACTTACGAGTGTGGTTCCATAGTTTTACTTTCCTAATATTTAAGACTTTAAAATCAAGTAAAATTTTAATTATTACTCAATATTTAGGAGTTCGAAATCAACTAAATAAAGATAAAATATATTTTAAAAGTGAAAGCTTTCTTTTCGTTTTTCTTTTTGGTAATTGGTTTCCACGTTTTCTACTTCTTCTGCTTTTTGTCCGTATATATCCATTATTAGTGCCTTGAATTAGGGGATTCAGTTACACTATTTTTCTTTTTTTTTTCTTCTCCTCTTTCCCATAGTGGCTTAACTGTAGTATTTATGTAAAATGAAAAGGAGGAAAGTATTATGTAAGAATTACTTCCTCTATATATGGACTATCATGAAAGGAATGAATCACAAATAAGGTTTGATTTTTCTGAAATAGAGGAAAAGTCGAAACAATTTATTTTAAATGCTCAAAAATATTCTTATATCCTAAACTATTCCCACGAATTAATGCAAGGATACGATCGTAATCTCATGGTCATAATGATTTTCACCCACAGTAATCATTGCGATTATTGTCTATGTATTTGTATTTGGAGGGTATATATGCTTTCGAAACTATACAAGGAATTTCGAATGCCGGAATATTTAATTTTGATACAAGTTTGATACATCTATAATAATATATAAACAAAAAACATATTTTATACGACTAATTATATAGTATATAACTTTTTTTATAACTTATCTATAATTTTCATATATCATTTTTACTAGGTTAAATACAACTACAACATCATACAACTTAAATACAATTCTCATACAAATTTTATACGATATATCTTTTGTATATATTTTGTATGTGGTGTATTCTTCTTCCTCTCGGAAATTTTAATTAAAAATTTATTTCTTAATAGAATTTTGATACATATCAACAAATTTATGTAAAAAATAATATTTATAACTTAAATAAAAATTTCATACAATGTTTCGTACATTATACAACTATTTTTTAACTTTCATACAATATTCAAATTTAAAATATATAAGTACAACATAATACAATTTAAATATAATTTACATATAACTATAATACAATTTCGCAAGTATATTGTATGTCATGTTGTCTTCTTCTTCTACTTCTTCTTCTTCTTCTTCTTCGAGTTTCAATATGAAATTCAGCCAAAATCAAGTTTATTCTTTATCAAACACCCTTAAAATTTTGAGATATAAACTCCAAAGAATATTTTCAATTGTTTGCAACAACACCCAATCCAAACAAATAATAATTTTTGAAAAACCAAATTCGAATTCAAAGCTTTAGAGGTTTTTAATGGCTGTCAATGGTGGAGAATCAAATACATTCAAAATTTATTTATTGACAATTTCAATGCAAACACCAACTGTGCAACGTGAAAGGAAATTGCTAAGTTAAAACTCTATATTATAACAACTGAAATTCATTGATGAACTTCCTGGAAAAGAAAAGGATGAAAAGCAGAGAAAAATGAAGGAAGAAAATTGGGGAAAGAATAGAGAAGGAGAGAAAGAGATGGAGAGAGAGAAAGAGAGGGAGAGCGTAGGGATAGGGATTCCCTATTCAATTCCTAATATAAATTGATAATCATTTAAAACTATTTTATATATAATTGGTAAATTGTATATGCCCAAGTAATTAAGTTAAAACTTGATTATGGAGAATAATAAAATTTCATATATAATATAGGAAAGTAAAAATCTCTTTGTTGTAATCTATTGAAAAAATCTCAATCTTTTTTTTTGTTTTGCAAAAGCTTCCGGCCCAAAAGACTTCTAAAGCTTTTAGCTTTAAAAAATGTACCCCTGTGGGGAGTCGCAACCTATGCAGGACTGGAATGAATTGACCATCTTAAGACCTATCGAAATGGTGGCCTAACCACGCCCAAAATGGCTCGTCAGATGTTGAGACCTTCCTTGATTGGGCTAGCCCATATCGATAACTCTAATATTAAGGTCAAATGATATTCGTATATATTTTTCTAATCTCCCCTCCTTTTCATATCACGAGCCTAATTCACTTTAAATAAATATCCAAAAACTAAAATACAAAGGAATTATGCTATTACAATGTTATTTTTCACATAGAAGTAAAAAAGCACGTTAATGAGGTCAATATTTGGCCAAACCAAGGACCTGTTTGTTCATAATTTATTTTTCCTTTTTAGAATTTTATTAAGAAAAATGTGTTTGTCCCGTAAAATTTTGCAAGTTTTTGAAATTTTTTCAAAAATTAATTTTTCAAAAGCCAAAAAGTGATTTTGACCACTTTTTCAAAATTTTTAATTTTTTTTCCACACTCACAAAATTATAATATCTTTTCAAGTGAAATGCATGTCCAAATATAATTTCAAATTTCATAGTATTATTTTTCAACTTAACTTCAAATACTATTTTTTCTTTCAAAAATTGCAATTTTTATGTCTAAACGCCTACTAAAACACAAGTGGTAACAACGTAAATAACCAAAGCCAGCCAGTCCTTTTTGGAAACCCAAAGCGTCCTTCATACTCTTTAAGTTTTTTTGCCAGATTGGCGCCAGTTTCTCCCGCGGTTTCAGTTTCAAGAACCTCAAAAATTTCGAAACCTTAAAAACCCTAACAACTATACAATACTAGAATCAAGAACTGAAGAGCCAAAGTTAGGTCACCGGACAAGCCTAAGAACCTTAAAAATTTCACTGTTAACCATTGGCTGCTAATTAATAGGAAGAATGTTTTATTCACACACATTCTTGGGACGGAAGGGTCCGTTAGGGACAGTATGGTGCGCAGCACACTTGCAAAAGTTGAAGAAGCCCCATTATACTTCCACTCACATTCCCTCCACTGTTGGTAATTTCTTGAAAATTTGCCCCCTTTTTATTTGCCTAACTGCTATCATGGGTTGCTCTTCTTTTGTGTGATTTTCCTGAGTTTTCTTTAAAAAAAATCTATTTTTCCTCATGTCATGTGGTTAATATGTGAATCTTGTTTTGCTGATATCAGTTGGGACATTAATAAATTTTATTGAGATAAAGATTTACTCTCTTACATCTTTCAATTGAGAAATTTATCCATTTTATGTATCTAATGTTATTTTTGTTTCTGGAGAATTTATCCCTTTTTATTTGCCTAGCTGCAGAATTTTCTCGTTCTATTCTCAGATTTGATGAGTTTTTTTTTTTTTTTTGGTTACTGATTTTTTATGATCTTTTCTTGATTTCAACTAGCTTATTATTCAATTGTTGTTTTTTGATGTCAGTTGGGACCTTTTCATGAGATAAAGATTTATTCGTTTTGATTAAATATTGGGATTTGGTGTGCTATAGAGGTTTCATCATTTGCAAAGATGAATTGATTTCTATTTCGGTGGAGGCTTTTGTGTTTCTGTTTCTAGTCACGATAGTTGAAGCTTGGATTAATCCGTGCTTATGCACTATCTATTGTCAACTGTGTTGTGCCAGTTATTCATTGTTCATTTTAAAGGTGGTTATATGACAATTTGCATTTTGATGTTGATGTTTAAGTGTATTAAAATTGACTATGATGAGTAAAATGCATGCTTTCACATATGCTTATGATTGAATGAAGGGAAGGGGACATGATGAGATGTTTCTTGAGCCATGAAAAGAAATTTAAACTACTAAGAGAAAGTCTGGACTACTTTAAGAGGATCTTAAGCATAAAAAATCGGAACTTGAACTTAGAAACTATATCAACTCTTTGAATTCTAGGAAAGTAGGAGAGAGCAATTGTTTTCATCAAACAAATAAAATGAGGCTCATTGGAATCTTTATCTAATGATCGTGATTTAAGAATGTAGTGGATTTATATTCTTTAGGAAACTAAATCTTTGCATATGCGCGCTTAAACTTTTAATGGTTCAAATGTTGCTTTAGTTCTGGTATATGCCAAATGCACTTTGTTTTGATTGTTTAGTTCTTGATGCTCTCTTAGTAGCTTGATTGCTATGCAGTAATAGTAATAAATTACCACTATGTCTTTTGCCGCTTGTTTAATTTGTTTCTGTTTTTTTTTTTTTTTTTTGGGATATTTTTTATCATCACTTTATCTCACTGACGCCTTATACAAAGCTTTTCGTGCACTCATATGTTGCTAATTTGTGATTAAAGCAGGATTTTACTAAAACCCCCAGAAAAGATGTTTAACAGTTTGACATAAGTTGCTCTACACAAATATATAGCGGTAGCTTTGATATGTGCATGATATTTTATCTTTAAATCTGTAATCAATAATACTGTTGCTTATTGTTGAAATCTATTCCCAGAGCGCATCATGTATCCTGATGTACCAATTGCACTGCGAATGTCTGGCCACCTTCTGTTTGGAGTTGTTCGGATATACTCAAAGCAAGTTGAATACTTTTCTGATGACTGCAAAAACTTACAAGCTGTGTTATTTAAGGCCTTTTCGCCTACAAATGTCAATCTACCGGCAGATGCCACTCATGCACCATACCACTCCATTACTTTACCAGAAACTTTTGAACTTGACGCCTTAGTTTTTGATGAAGATCTTGACCTGAATAGGTATTCTTGCATTTTACCTTTTTGATTGTCATCTAGAATCTGTAGTTAGTCACCTGTGCATTTTTATTTCCAGGTTTGAGGACACTCATCTTAAAAGTTATGAAGAGATAACTTTGGAAGGTACACATTATGTTGTTTACTTTAATTCTTTCTTTAAATCTTTTTCTGTTTCATTTTCAATTGAACTTTTAGTTCTGAAATTCTCTTTTGCATAGATCAAATTCTAACGCATGAAGATCAGTACGTAGCTATTCTCATTGATGAGGTGGGTTTATCTTTTGCTTCATATTAGCAAGGGAAATATAGATTTTTTCACTTAAGTTGCAACACCAGTTTGACTTGAAGTTTGTCGTTACAGGACATAGCAAAGAGTTTGTCAAAATCAGGTGAAGTTTCTGGATCAGGTGCCATGCCTATGGAGACAGAGTACGGATCCAATTGACTGTAAATGCTGATTCTCTCCATCTATTTACAAGGTTTATAATATACGTTTCTTTGATGCTGTAGTTCTGATCCTTCAAATCCAGATGGAACTGCTGCTCAATCCCTAAATTCTTCCCCTAAGAATCAGTCAGGACTAAACAGAGAAACTGTTCTTAATGACATTCCTCAAGATATTCCAGAAATTGAAATCATGCGTGATGCTGCCCGTGATCATAGTTTTGATCATGTTCCCTTGTGGTCAGACCAAGGGAATGATGTGATGGAACCAGATAAAATTCTGGAGGAACAGATCATGAGAGACAAGGAAATTACCAGCCCAATTGTAGAAGAGATGAGGGCCCCTGAGGGGCACTCTATCCCGTCTCAACAACAGCAAGAACCACCTTCTGCCACTTCAGTGGATGCTCACAAATTTGCTGATCCACAAATGTCATTTGGTGGGTACAGGAGTCTTTATTCTTAAACTGAAATTACTCATATGTCACATATATATTCTAATACGGAACTCCTTGTTTTCATTGATATTCAGGCCATCAGTCACCTGATTTAGCACTTAGATCAACACCCCCTCCTGAGATGCCAAATGTAAGGGGAAGAAAGCGAAAGCTGCTCAAATATGATAAGGAATTAGTATTGTCGAATAAGTATGTTAATGTTCTGTCATCATTAATACTAATATATATGTTTTCAAACATTAGTCTTTCTGACAATGTATCATGTTCAACACTACAGAAAGATGAGAAGGGATCTAGAAGATACCAGTGATTTAGTACGCCAAAAAAACAAGGCTCCCTTTTCTCGTCTGGACATCTGGAAACAAAACAATAGACTAAGAAAAGATGGAGTTTTATTTGAGCCTTTAATAACTGGTGGGTGTCTCATAGTTACTATCTTTATGAGTCTGAATGTTCTCCATCTGACTCTCAGCTTCTGTAAATTTTTGTAGGATTATGTGATGATCTTTGTAATATCTACAAGGAAGACTTCATTTCAGCAAAAGTCAAGACAGCTTCCCCACAGGAGGATCATGCAGAGCCCAGCAATAACCAATCCCCTCCATCTGAGAATGATCTTCCGATGGAAATTGAAAGACTACGTGATAACCAAGACTTTGAAAGCACCGATATGTTGTCTGAAATTTTGCCTTCACCAAATAAGTTCATTTCCTCTCCACTAATGTCCATGCCTTCTACAAGCAGAAGAGATGATTTCACTCCTGCTACTACAACTTTTGGGACAGAATCAAGTCAAATGGGAAGAACAACGGAGAGTGAGGTGCTCCCTACGCCTGACCCAGCAGCATTTACTGGGTACGTTGGTTCTGATATGGAGACCCCTTCAACATGGTATGGAGAGGGTCTAGGTGTGGAGAATACCGTTCTGTCTGATATTCCTGAGTTTGACAATTCTGCTGGGGTATGTTCGATCATGCTTTCTTCCCTATTAAAACTGTGACGCATGAATCTAATTTGATCATTATCTGGATAACTGTTTCAGCAGATTATTATCATCTAGAGTAGCCTCATTAGCCCCAGAACACACCTTTAAATCTATTTTAGGCTAGGATTTGTAAAGAGAATTAGATTTCTACATTTGATGTGAGTGGAAGCTTATGGTTCATATTTGAATGTTCTAGCGGTCACTTCATTCTGTGCAGTGGTGGAGATAAGTGTGTTGAAGGGTGTTCAGTTGAATCCCCTTCATTAGAAAATTACACTATACAAATAGGGTAAAAACAAACTTTTTGGTATATTTAAATTGTTGAGTCTCCTTGATAAATAAGTGTATTCACTCACTGTTCAAGTTTGCATTTTTTTGAATCCCCATGTTAGGATCCTGGCTCCGTCATTGATTCTATGATCAAATTGTTGAGTTGATATGATGATTCACATTAGTTCTTCCCTGTTTTGCATCTGATAAGTTGCTAAATACCAATGCAGGATCTAAGTTTTCTAGAACAAGATGACAACACTCCCATTGGTGAGCTAAGCACCTCTTTTTCCCTTTTTAAGTTTAAGGTTTTGTCGTGACTTGGATAATGTTGTTCGATATTACATACTACTGTCTGCAGCATCATATTACTGAGTTTTTATTTATTTATGATGTAACATATGCCTAAGGCTCGTATGCCCATTTGCTAAAGCAGGACTTCGAGGAACTCCCTCGTCAAGTAAGCAAGGGGGAACGCCAGAGTTTGATACATTATCTGCTAGAACAAGGTAGTTCTTGATTAAAATTAGTTTCCTTATACTGATTTACTTTGCAAGACAGTCTTTTAAGTTTTAACACTATGATTGCAGAGCTGTGGCTCACTATTTGAAGGGGCAGTCACCAGCAACCCCCATCTTAGAAGATACTGGAGATCTCAGCTTAAATGCAATTTTAGAAGGCAAAAAGAAAACAATATGTGCTCGAATGTTTTATGAGACTCTGGTAAGTCTTCATATTTCCGTGATTAATTCCTCATAATTGGGATGCAAGTTAGTTCCAGATATTGGGTATCTTCAGGTCTTCTAATATCAGTATCACTTGTACTACTAATACCATATGTATTAAATTTTTAACTCTTTGTGGGTGTTTGATTGAGTCAAGAAAAAGGTGTATGCATAAGTTCTATTTTAGTTGCATATATATGATATATGCTTTATTGCTTAGTCAATCATCATGTTTGGTATGATGTGTATATTGTTTGAGGAACTATTTCAGCAGATTTTTACTTACTGTCTTGTGGAAATTGATTCCAGGTGTTGGAGAATTGCGGACTTGTACATGCGAATCAAAATGAACCTTATGGTGATATAACTTTGAAAGTGACTTCCAAACTGAAGGAACAATTTTCAAGCTAAGGCCATTGTGTAGATCTATATATAGAATAGGGGTAAACTTTTACTCCTAGTTTTGACTGCATCTTTTATATTGTTTAAAGAAATTAAAGATGCAGTTTTCTTAAAAATGATACTCATAGTTTTGACTGCATCTTTTACTTCTGTCAATACAGAGAAGTTTAAGAGGTAGATTTTTTGCAAGGCTTCACATGGTATGTGCTAAAGATAAATGAACACTAAAGCATCAACGTCATTGCTCTTCCTCCTTACATAAACATGTACTGGGACTAAAATCGTCTTAACTCTAACCAAAAAATTGGAAGTATCAAGCGAGTGACTTGAGTGATTGAGATTTTACTTTCTTTTAAGTCAATGAAGTGGGTTGAGAACTAGAGGACTTAGGTTCAAATCTAGCGGAGACAAACACACTAGTTGATTTCTTCCTATCTATCCAAGTCTTTGGGAATAAAGTTACTTGATACTTGTTGCTGGTGAGAGGTAGCATCTATCACATGGAATTAGTTGAGGTGCGCACAACTGGCCTAGATACTACGGTTACAAAAAAAAAGAGAAAAAAGTTTTCCTCTAGGTTGCTCTCTGTCTCTCTCTGAGTTCCCTGGAGTAGTGGAGTAGAGGCATTCATGCATTATGGAATATCTAATTAGACATAAAGAGCACTCCAACAGTCTTGTTGTGCCTCTAAAGCAGACATGCACGTACGTGCACATGTATATGTATAATGCATCACATATGAATGCGCTTTTCCGTCTATAATGCAGTTAAATTACTGTGCAGAAGTCTTAACTTTTTTGGATTGCATTTCGAATAGGCTCTTTTATTTGGTGTCTTTAGCATAAATGTTTTTTGGTTGTTATTATAGCAAATCTAATTGTGATGTTCTCTGAAATGCAGTTAAATCACTGTACAGAGATGCAACATTCAGTAGCTTAATGAAGATATATAACCATGTCAGCCATTCAATAACTTAACAGTTATGTGCTGCTCCTCTATGAAGTCTCTCTGCCTTCCATTTTAAATTATTTTTTTCACAGTTTCTATCCTTTTAGGTATAGTTCCCTTTCTTTTTTTTCCCCCCCCCCTTATTTTTAGAACTTATTGTATGTTCTGTCAAAGCAATAAGTGTTTTATTTTGATGAATTTCAAAGAGTTGAACTGACATATATCTTTCTGTAATTTGACTGTCACATCTTAAACTATGCTTTCTTTGCAAGTCTTCAAGTTCTTTTCCTCTTGATCTCTAATACAAATGTGTCAAAACTGTGGGTATTATTTAGCAAAATGACGTACACCATTTTTCTCTACTTATATGACATTTCATATTTTCAAATGTTGTGGAAGTTAGTACGTATTTTATTTAATTTTCTCGAGTACAGTCTATTTAACTTTTTAAATTTTAATACTCCATCTGATCGGACCTTTTGCTTAATAATTAACTTGTTAATAATTATTTTCATCACTATACAAAAATGGCCATAATCATGCATACGTTTTAAGCAAAACTATAACGTATATAATTGTCCCAAACATATTTTCAAAATTTAGGCAAGATCTAGCTGATGTTTTGCTGGATCTTAAATCACATTTGAGTGGCTCAAACTGTCTGCTTATAATAATAATAATAATAATAATGATGATGATAATAACAACAACAAAATGTTCTTACATTCTTTATTGTTCATGACATAGATTTCAAGGAATATCATTCTTTATTTTTCTCTATATCACACATTCACACCTTAATTTCAGCTTGGAGGCCTCACTTGTTTTTATTTTTTATTATATCAGGGAAGGAAAGAGGATGTTACGCTATTGATGGGGTTTGAACCTTTACTGTTGAAGACAGAAAGCTTACAAAAAGTGAGCTAGCCCGCGATCCCGAGGCCTCACTTGGTTGCTGCTTCAAATTGAGCTTTGTATAACGGCATTAATATTTCTCTAGGAGGGAGATTTTCCATGATAATTCTACAGTTCAACAACTCATCAATCCATTTGCTTAACTTGGGATATTTTTCTTTGGTTAATAGTTCCAATCCTAGTGATTCTTGAATTGCTCCAAACCAGTGAATGTAACTGGCAACAATGTCGAGGAATCCAATGTTGTCTCCTCCAAAGAATTTCTTATCTTGGAGTTCATTTTCAAGAAATTTCAGGAGCTCACAAGTTTCATCCCAACCTTTCTCCTTTTCTTCTCCTTTGCTGGAAACAAGTTTGTAAACCGCAGCCAATAACTGATAAGAAATTTCTTTAGTAGATGCATAAAAAATGATAAAAGAGTTGGATAAAAAACTACATATTTCCATTGAAAAAAACTTATCCATTTTAAACTCTATTTTGAGCAAATGTTTTTGCTCAGTCTCTTAGACTTATAGCCAGGTTGGTAAAGTTTTTTTTTTTTTGGCCAAAAGTACTTTTTTGGTGAAAGTTAAGGTGTTCACCAAATTTTTAGAAGGAAAAAAATACTTTTAAATATAAGTAGAAACAATTTTTGAGAAGCAGCAAAAGTTAGTTTCTTTTTTTGAAAAATACTTTTAAAAAATTTGACTTGAAGTACTTTTTAATAGCTTGACCAAACACTAATTGATGCTCAAAAATATTTTTAAATTAATTAGATACATAAATTATTTCTCACCAAAAAGTACTTTTGAAAATAAGTTCATTTTAGAATTCTTAATAACCTATTAATGGAGAAGTGGTGGAGCATGCGGAATTGAATTACTCTAGTAGCACAAATTATTCCTTGGCGAATGTATCAATAACGAATTCAAATTAGTCGGTCAGTCAATTTTGAATACCAAATGATTAAACTAAAGAAGAGACTAATTGCAATTAAACGGGAACATATGTATACCTTTTCATCGATAAACTTAGCCCAGAAACGAGCCATGGCTCTCTGATATGGATCTTTAGGCAAGAGAGGACACGTGTCTCCCCAAATCTCATCAATATATTCAAGTATTATCAGCGACTCGCATATTGGCTTTCCATTATGGACAAGCACAGGGACTTGCTTATAAACAGGATTGAATTCGAGAAGTTGAGCACTTTTGTTAGACCTATCTTCTTCAATGTATTCGTATTCCACACCCTTCAGTTTTAATGCTAATTCAACTCTTCTATTAAAGGGCCCTGCCATAATACCATAAACTTTCACTTCTACCATCTTTGTTTCTTAACTTTCTTCTTTTACTTTGTTGAAATTTTGGGGATGATTGAAATACTTAAAGAGAGCAATAATTTCACTATTCTGTTCTTATAAGTTTGGATTATGACTTCTTTTAGTGGAGAAGTTTCAAAATTATGGACTTTTCCTGAAGGATTACTTGAGTGCTTACCTCATGTTAGGTTCACTAATTTAAGCGCATAATTATTTTTAGGAGAATAAAAGAACATTCCGGTGGATAAGGCATTTCGAGTTTACGCAGGGTTCAAAAAAAGGTCGTACTCCAAGAAGTGTGATGTAGACAACCTACCGTAATGCAAGTACTAGTGGCTGCTTTTACGGCTCGAACCCATGACCAATAAGTCACACAGAAACTACTTTAATGTGGCTTCAAGCCTACCCTTCACCTTTAGGAGAATATGAGTTACATTTGATAGTTATTTGTAATGATCAAGCATATATGAAAATTTATTCTCTTATTGCTTATAGTTTTGTTTCATCAATTCACAGAAATGAATTTCTTGAGACGGAATTAAGATTTAAGTGTTGGGGAAACACACTATGAACTTCGAAAAAAAAAAGCAGAGAAAAATAAAAGGATTTTTTGTATTCACTTTTGACTTTACTAATAGCAAAATTCACCTTGTTTGAGAACACATTTGTAATAGCTTAAATTAAAATTATGTGTAGAACTCAAACGTGATTTTTAAGGCATTTGATGACTTAAATTCATGATTATTTGGCATCTAGAACAATTAATTTTTTCCTAAAATAATGATCAAGTACTAAAGTTTTAGATATTTTGTAGGAACATACTAAATATTACTTATAAAGTTATACCCACGTTACTATTTTAGCTGCCAAACAAATGATAATTTCATCGTCATTGAAATCATATTTATTGAAATTTATCTACTTTCGGTGAAAATTTTCACATAGTCTATGTAGATATTGAACAAAAATAGTCTATGTAGTATCCAATTAATATTTTACAAGGATCACGGACCCAGCTTCGATGTGATTAATGAACCTGTGCAGGTTTGCGTATTTATCCTTCTAAAGTCATGTGCCTTTTATTTATTATTTCTTATCAATCATTCACAAATAAACTAATATTAATTAGTATCTCAATTTACCAACAAAATAATAAAATAAAATCAACTATTTTTATTAATAGTTGAGTAGTATTTTTGTAGTTGTTTTAAAGAGAAAATGCAGCAGAGGAATTAAAAGTAGGCAGCCAAATAGTTTCAACTTTAGAGAGCACGAAATTCAATTGGTCAAAAGTGGCGTTTATGGTGTTGAACATTCAACCAAAAAGAAAAAAAACAAAGGCAGTGATTCTCCTTGTCAAGCAAGAAACTGAACCTGCCCAACTTTCGGATTGTTTCATTCTTTATATACATTTATTATTTATTTAATATTTATTAATCAATCATACTCCTTACCTTGTATCTACCTCTTAAAGGTTAAGGTTACAGTATAATGATACTGACATATATATCACTTTACAATTTACACTGAAAGTAGCATAAGGTTTAAATTACATTAATGTCTTTTTCTTTCTCCATTGGGCATTGTTCTTATAAAATATATTTAATAGAAAAAGAAAGTAAAACCAACTATATCAATGTTTATCTGTTTATACATAAAGGTAGTTGGCATATGTTCACCTTTACAATATGAGCCAAAAATACAAACGGGTCTAGAATTTCTAGAATATAGGTGCACCATGAAAAAAAAAGAAAAAAAAAAATTAAGTGAGAATTAATCTCTGTTTCTTTGAGAAATAAATTAATATTTGATCAAGTGTATTATTCAACTTTTTTTTGGAGCATGTAGGCCAATGAATAATATTAGACCAATTCTAAAAAATACATACATAAAATACCTATTTTGACAGAAAGACTATGAGTTCACATGACCATAACTTGACCAAATATATTGCAAAAGACCAAAACTTTCGTTTTGAATGAGAGACAATTTCACATTTCATTTTTATTTCTCTTTATAAAAGAATGAACTTCTATATTAAGTGAATCCGGACAAATTACGTCATTACTCATTAAGAATAAAATGGCGATGCTAAAATTAGCTAATTTTCAAAAAGAAAAAGTATTATTCTTTTTAGAATAGACTAAAAAAAAAATTATTTTACCTTAAATATATGGACAGAAAGAGTAATTTTTAGCATAAGTATATTTTTTGGATTACAAATTTTTTTTGTTTAAGTGAATCATTTTCAAATATAGTTAAATAAAAACATAAGAGAATTAATTAAGGAGTACTGAAGAAGATATGGCATTCCAAGTCAATATATTATTTGTCCACAACATATACTATAGTAGAAAATTCAGGAGAAATTAAAAGTCAAAATTTTGGGAAGGCAGTAGGAAGGTCGCAGAGGTATGATAATGACAGAAAAACATGAACCTCATGATCTTCTTTAATTTACTTGGTCACCAAGCTTAGCACAGAAGCCACGATTGAAAAATATATATTCCCTATAAATACTTCTTCTATATATGGTTTTATTACTAGCATTCAGCAGTAAAGAACAACAATTGCACCTTCTCTTTAATTAAATTAGAGAAAGCACAAAAATATTCATAAGATGGCTTTATTTTCAGGGCTCTTGAGCTGCTTTAGTACTGTTCCTTCAAAAGTTTCTGATGACGCTAATAATAAGTCAAAATCATCAGAGAAAAATGCAAAGAGCGAAAAGAAGACTAGTAAGGGTGCTCCAATTCCGGTTTCTTATTTCCCTATCAACTCACAGTTTTCGCGCTTATAAGTTTCCAAAACTGTTACTGCTTTTTGTTACTGCCTTTTTCCATTGGCTTCCCCGTTACTGTATTTCTTTTCAATTATGTTGTGATTATGCTTTTTCCGGGCCAAAAGATCTATTAGAAACATCACTTCACCTCCACAAGGTAGGGGTAAGGTCAGCAAAAACACTATACCTTTCTCATATCCTACTTATTAGATTACACTGATCAGTCTGCTGTGTTTCCAAAGACGCGAAAGGTTCAGTTGCTTTATTGAATGGTGAGATTCAAGTTTCTATAATCTAGCTCTCGGAAGCTGGAAGTTGCGGTTTTGAATGAATATTGAACTTCACTAAAATGCGAGTTGGGAGTTTTGAGGTTTTGATGAATTGGATTCATAGAGGAAAACAAAAGAATATGATTTGTACTTGTCTGATATTTTAGCTAGCTTTGTCTGATGTATTTCCTTCGATTTTGAACTTTTAGAAATGTTCTTGTATTAATCCTGTACAAATTATTTGATTCAGTAAATTTGGGTGCTGTTATGGGGCTGATGATCATTTGAAACTTCATCTTTCAACATCTAAAGACAAGTTGATATTGCAAAATATCTGTAACGTTTAGTAGTATCCTTTATATGGAACAACAAAGATGAGTATAAGCTTATAACATAGCCTACCAAATGCGAAGTCTTGGTAAAATAAACCGCAAAGTTTTCAGAGAAAAGATACATTTCAACTACTGCTACTTACTGAAAAGTCACTGACAGTGAAGTTAACTACGGAGACCTAAAATAGCACCACTACTACTAAGATGCCCAATATGAACTAACCAATAAACTGCGATTACGTAATTGCAAGAGTAGCCTTTTTACCATTTATAAACTTCCATCACTTTATTTGCAGAGACCTAACAAGTAAAAGCCCGCCACCCCTAGTGAAGGTGGGTTTTAACGGGGAAAAGTAGGATTGTTACACAAATAGCTAAGTCGATTTGATGTTTATTTTTTTCATTAATTATGCACAATTATACATATATTATACATTCACCGGTTATTTTTAATTTAAAAAATCAGATGGACGACTATTTGTGTTAATTCTTCGAAAAGTACTACTCCTATAAGCGTGAAAAGTTGGAATTGCAGATTGGGAAGTGATAAAATGGAATAGGAGCAGGCGTGGTTGATTTCTTCTTGTTCTTGCCTTTCTTTGAAGAAGGTAACTTGGGCTTTTGCATGTTAGCATCTAAAACTTTTGAAGAGGATGATGCATTACTATTGAAGCATCTGAATGTAGTAAAATAACACAAGAAAAATAATAATAACACTGCTATAATATTATATACAAATTGGCTTGAATCGTGTTGGGCTTGTTCTAAGAAACTATCTCAACAGTGTAAAATATTTTCACAAAATTAAACAAACTTATTTCTATTTATTTAGAAGATACAAAAATTAATAAAATATTAAATTACAAACCCAACTATTCTAAAAGAGGGGAACACGAGAAATTAGACTACCAAAATGGAAAGAAAGACAATAAAGGAAAGCTGTGAAAAACGAAATTAGAACGAAAGAAGTAGGCTAATTTCTTTTACTCGCTAATGATGATGTTCTTGTCTAGTTGAGAGCCTATTTATAGGCACATGTGCAGGATCCGTCAAGCTGAGGGGCAAGAATGTGGCAAATGCAATTGTCACTTTTCAAAAGCATTTTGCTATTAATCTTATGGCTTCTAGAAGGACTGTCACATGGTTTTGGGTAAGACATTTTTCCAAAGAGCTTTAAAATATTGCCATAGTCACCCACTATTTTAAAGACCTTCAAAAATAAACTTGTTGGATTTGTATGATCCAAATGTGATAGATTTGGTGTCTTTTGGATTATGAACCAAACTTATATTAATAAAATTTGACTTACAAAATTATTGGTGAAATATTATATTATTATGAACCAATAATTTTTAGTGTAAGACTAGATCTTATCAACCATATTTTGGCCTCCATAATTTTGCTGTTCAACGTGGTTTTGCGCCCAATAGACCATGCGCGTGCCTGGTTATTCATGAGAGCTTTAGAAACTAGGCCAAAATCTCATAGGAGCGGCCCCACTCCACTCTCATATAGGTGAATTCATCAAGTGTATACTGCTTTTAAATACACCATCCATAAGGAATATGAATTCATTAAGAGTAATAACTCATCCTCCCAATTAGTAGCAGTCAAGCACTCTCTTTTCGTGCTTCAATATCAATATTGACTTGTTATTACCCATATGAACCTACTTCATGGGATCTCCAATCACATAGGTTGGGTTACCATCTCTATTGACAATATGTCGGCCTTAACCCCATCTGTCTTGAGGTTTGAAGAATTAATTTTCTTACCACAAGCTTAGTCAGAGGATCGGCCACATTTATCTCTGACTTCACATAGTCAATGAAAATTATTCCATCTCTTAACAGTTGTTTATCGACATGAATCTCAATTTCATGTGTCTATGCTTACAAGTATAAGTTTTGTTCTTTGCAATAGGTATAGCCGCTTGACAATCACAATACATAGACAGGGGAGGCAATACGTCCTTTATTAAAGGAATATCAGCTAAGAAATTTCTTAGCCACTCAGTCTCAGAACCAGCTAACTCCAGAGCTACAAACTCTGATTCCATAGTCGATCTAGCAATGATCATCTGTTTAGCTAATTTCCACGATATTGCACCACCACCAAAAGTGAGTACATAACTACTAGTGAATTTTGTCTCATTTGAATCAGAGATCCAGTTTGCATCGCACCCTTCTACAGTTGAAGGAAATTCACTATATAGGATGTCATAATTCAAGGTTCCTCTCAAGTATTTTATTGGTCTAACTAATGCAAACCAATGTTCTCTGCTGGGATTATGCGTATTTTTTTATTCAGTCTACACACAACATAAGCGATATCAGGCCTTGTAAAATTCATCAAATGCATCAGACTCCCAATAATATGAGCATATTTAAATTGAGCAAGTGGTCACCATTATTCTTTTTCAATTGAGAGGTAACATCAAAAGG
Organism: Nicotiana obtusifolia; assembly: GCA_002018475.1. NCBI lineage: Eukaryota > Viridiplantae > Streptophyta > Magnoliopsida > Solanales > Solanaceae > Nicotiana > Nicotiana obtusifolia. The sequence continues at coordinate 1,694 of MCJB01029616.1, read as the reverse complement.
AGTGCTCACAGATGTGACATTAAAATATTCAAACTTCTTTAGAAGTCTCTCTGTAATGACCCGGCCGGTCGTTTTGAGTATTTTATCCCCGATCTCTTATTTATTGCCTCATCTATATTATATCATCACTACTAGAAATCAGGTCAAAAGCGACCGAAAAAAGCGACCAACGTTGGTCTCAATTTGTCCAAAAGCGACCAAAAAGCGACCGAACTGGCCTGGTCAGTATTCAGGTGGTCACAAACAAATTGCGACCAACTTTGGTCTCTATCACAAAAGGACCAAACATTCCGGAAAAACATGTAGAGACCGACTTTGGTCGCAAATTAGCGACCATCGTTGGTCGCTATATATTTTTTTAATTAATATAATCTGGGATATTGCGACCAACGTTGGTCGCAAAAGTAACTAATTTTTTTTTTTAAATTTTAAATATGCGACCAACGTTGGTCGCAAATCTGCAGAACAGAAAATTTAGTTTAAGATTTGCGACCAACGTTGGTCGCTAACTATTAATATTTTTTTTAATTTTCTGATTAGCGACCAATATTAGTCGCTATACTCCCAGATTTTAAAAATCTGGGTAATATAGCGACCAACCTTGGTCGCTAATCAGAAAATTAAATGTTTTTTTTAAAGATTAGCGACCAAGTAGCGACCAATGTTGGTCGCTAATTTGCAGATTTTTTTTTTCCAGTGAATAGCGACCAACTTGAGACCAACGTTGGTCGCTTTTTTTGGTTCATTTTTTCCAGAAATAGCCTGTTTTGGCAGCTACACCACCTGCTAGCTTACCAAAATCCTAAATAGGCATTTTATGCCATAAACAACAACAACAACGACAACAACAACAACAAACAACAACAACAATAAACAACAGCAGCATTAAACAACAACAACAACAACATTAAAGAATAACAAAGTATAAAGTTCAATAGAACTTATACATTAGTTAAATGTTATTACAATTCAATGATTATTAATGTCTACTTCATTAGTGTCATCGTCCGATGAAGTGTCATCACCAAGATGTTGTTGATAAGGGTGTTGTTGTGTAGGACCAGAGGGATGATAACGGGGATGACGGGAGGAAGTAGCACGGGGAGGGCGAGCCTCTGGCGATGATTCACGAGACCAGGGAATCGGAAAAGCGCCAGAAGCCAAGAGAGATTTGAGCTTTTCTTGTATGGAAACATACTGAGCATCTCTAACCCTCTCTCTTTCCTTGGCGGCTTCTAGCTCGGTTGTGAGCTTTGCCAAATTCTCCCGCATAGAGGAGAGGCACTCCCCATCAAGTTGCTCCGCTTGCGCGGAAGTGCCTATTCCTTGCATTCCACACTTATAGCGGTGGAATTTCTCAGTGGGAAGCCCGTATACCTTCCCCCATTTTAGACCGCCAGCAGCCTGCATCCATAGTCTTTCAGCATCCTCGTCCGACGGTTGGATTGGGTCGCCCGATGAAGATGGTGGCTGGCTGCGTACGAATTCTTCAACCTCAGCTGTGAAGCGACTCTATAAGAAAAATTACATTGAATTAGTATTCAAAGGTTATATAAAAGTAATCAAAGTACTTAATGAAAATTGAAAACTTACATGTACAGCCGAGGCTCGGTCCTCGACCCACCTTTATTCATCCGAATCTTTCTTCTTCTTGACAATATGAGTTTCCTTGAATAACTCATCTTGCCTCATCG
>MCJB01029605.1:42155-68702 GCA_002018475.1 Nicotiana obtusifolia | reverse complement strand
ATATGTATATATATAGTATAATATAGTATATATATACTAAATATATTGCACGCACGCTCCGTAATACACTTAACTGCATATTAATCCCTTGTATTACAAAAGCGTTAATGGATCACATTTATATTATTTAGACATGTAGTAAATACAAAATTGAGTTTAATTTTGGTAAAATGTTAACAAGAAAGCGACCAACTTTGGTCGCAAATATATATACTTTTATATTTGCGACCAACGTTGGTCCCCAAAAGAAAATCTAATTTATTTTAATTTTTCAGATAAGCGACCGACTTTGGTCGCTTATATCCCCATAAAATTTTCCTCCAATAAGCGACCAACGTTGGTCGCAAAATTAAAATCTGATTTAATTTAATATTCCAGATAAGCGACCAACGTTGGTCGCTTATCTTCCCATAAAATTTTCCTTCAATAAGCGACCAACTGTGGTCACTAATATTAAACGTGGGTCCAGTTTTGCGACCAAAGTTGGTCGCAAATTGTGAATTTTCTTTGACCAGATTGGTCTGACCAGTCCGGTCAAAATGTTGACGAATTAAGCGACCATTTTGCGACCAACTTTGGTCGCTGATTGCTTTAAGTTTTTTTTTCATTTTTTTTCTAGTTTTGCGACCAATATTGGTCGCTTTTGGTGGCAGACCAACGTTGGTCGCTAATTTTTGGTCCCAAAAACCCTGATTTTTAGTAGTGTTTGACTATCACAGAAAATGGTAATATCACCTTGGTGTAAACTGAGTTCAGCAAATAGACCCTTCAATCATAAAGCTTCTTTGATCGCCTCGGTCACTGCCATATATTCTGCTGCGGTAGTAGATAAAGCTACTACATGTTGTAATGTAGCTTTCCAACTAATAGTGCAACCACCAATGCAAAATACATAGCCTGTCAGTGATATTCTTTTGTCAAGATCACCAGCATAATCTGAGTCTACAAAACCAACCAAAGTGTTAGTATTCCTCCCAAACTCCAAACATGTGTTTGAAGTACCTCGCAAGTATCTGAGAATTCATTTCACAGCCTGCCAATGTGCTTTACCAGGGCAAGCCATACCCCGGCTTACCACGCTCACTGCTTGTGAAATGTCTAAACGTGTACAAACCATTACATACATAATACTGCCGACTGCACTAGAATAAGGAACCTGTGCCATGTACCTCTCTTCTTCCTCTGACTGTGGGGACTGAGCAGCTGATAACTTAAAATGAGCAGCAAGAGGGGTACTAACTGATTTAGCATCTTTCATGCCAAACCTCTCCAAGACTTTCTCCAAATACTTCTTTTGGGTCAGGAATAGCCTGTTGGCTTTTCGATCTCTTTTGATCTCCATGCCAAGGATTTTCTTAGCTGATCCCAAATCTTTCATCTCAAATTCACTTTTCAGCTGACTTTTCAAATTGTGAATTTCTGTTAAATCCTTAGCAACAATGAGCATGTCATCAACATAAAGTAATAAGTGCACAAATGAACCATCATTTAACTTCCGGAAGTAAACGTAACTATCATACATGCTCCTCGAATAACCATGACTCAACATAAAGGAATCAAACCTTTTGTACCATTGTCTTGGAGACTGCTTTAATCCGTACAAGATTTCTTCGACAAGCAAACATGATCTTCTTTTCCTTCAATTTCAAATCCTTCGGGTTGATGCATGTATATTTGTTCCTCAAGTTCGCCATGTAAGAAAGTTGTCTTAACATCAAGTTGTTCTAATTCCAAATCATACATGGCAACTAAGGCAAGCAAGACACGAATAGACCTATGTTTAACAACATGTGAGAAACTATCATTAAAATCAACTCCTTGTACCTGACTATAACCCTGCAACTAATCGTGCCTTATACCTCGCATCTTCAACTCCTGGAATGCTATCCTTTTTCTTGAAGATCCATTTACAACCAACAATTCTTTTTTCTGATGGTGGCTTCACAAGAAACCAAGTACCATTCTTGTGGAGAGACTCAATTTCTTCATTCATTGCAATCAGCCACTTGGCGGAGTCAGCACCAGAAACTGCTTCTGAATATTTTGGTGATTCTCCAATTTTTTCAGTTTCTTGTGCAACTAAAAAAGTAACTGCAACATAATCTCCAAACCTTAATGGTTGTTTACCTTCTCTTCTTGGTCTATGTTTGGCTATAGAATACTCCTCTTCTTCTGGTTCAACTTCAGGAGTCTCAACTTTAAGAATTTCAGCTTTTGGCTCAACTTCAGGAGTTTCAACTGTATTTTACTCCAAAGTTGATGAGCTTGGCTCAGAAGGAATGTCAATCTCAACCTCCACATGTTTCTGTGTACTCTTTCCTTTATCGGTATTACAAGAACTAGAAGGCTCTTTTCTAGAATGTAACATTGAGGATTCATCAAAGGTTACATCTCTACTAATTATAAATTTGGTGCTATGGGATCAGGATACTATAGTCGGTATCCTTTCCGTCCAGATGCATACCCTAGGAAAATGCACTTTTTAGCCCTTGGCTCCAATTTTCTATCATTTACATGCATGTATACAGGGCAACCAAATATCTTTAAATCAGAATAATTAGCAGGAATACCTGACCATACTTCCTCTGGATTCTTAAAGTTCAAAGGTGCGGAAGGAGCTCAGTTGACAATATAACAAGCTATAGAGATAGCTTCTGCCCGAAAGGCGTTTGTCAACCCAGCATTTGAAATCATACAACGAGCCCTTTCCAAAAGAGTTTTATTCATCCTTTCTGCCACACCATTTTGCTGAGGTGTCATTCTCACAGTACGATGTCGATCAATTCCTTTATTCTTGCAAAATTCATTGAATTAATCATTATAAAATTTCAAGCCATTATCTGTTCTAAGCCGCTTAACCTGTTTTCTTGTTTGCTTCTCAATCAAAACTTTTCATTGTTTGAAATTTAAGAAAACATCAATTTTATTTTTCAGGAAATAAACCCAAACTTTCCTTGAATAATCATCAATGAAAGTTAACATATACCTGGCACCACCTTTTGATGGGATACGCGAAGGACCCCAAAGATCTGAATGAATGTAATCCAAAGTACCTTTTGTTCTATGAATCGCTGAAGATTTGAAGTTGACTCTTTTTTGCTTCCTGAACACACAATGTTCACAGAACTCCATATTTCGATACTTTGGCCATATAAAAGACCTCTTTTGCTGAGAATGGAAAGACCTTTTTCACTCATATGCCCCAGTCGCATATGCCGTAATCTGGTGATGTCAGAATTTGATTTATCTGAGACTGAAACTACAGCAGCACCTGTAATAGTAGATCCCTATAGAGTATACAACGTACCGGATCTGCTGCTTTCATGATCACCAGAGCACCATGAGAAACTTTCAGAACTCCATCTTCACCTGTGTACTTGCACCCAAGAGATTCTAGAGTGCCCAAAGAGATGAGATTTTTCTTCAAGTCAAGAACATGTCTAACATCGGTGAGAGTTCTCATCGCACCATCGTGCATTTTAATTCGGACTGTACCTTTTTCAATAACTTTGCAGGCAGCAATATTGCCCATCAAGACAACTCCACCTCCAACAGATTCATATGTGGTAAATAAATTACGATCGGGACACATATGATAAGAACAACCCGAATAAAAAATTCACTCATTGTTAGATTTGAAACTATTATTCGTTGCTAAAAATATAGTTCCCTCAGTCTCACCAGCAGCTACACTTGCTTCGGCAGTGTCAATATTTTTGTGCTCATTTTTCTTTTCTGTATGCTTTTGTTTGTTTTTTAATTTAAAGCATTCAGAAATAATTTGACATTGCCTATGACAATATTTGCACATGACATTTATGTATCTGGATTTTGACCTTGATTTAGGTCTCTCACTACTTGAATCTTTTTTATTGGATCTACCTCTTATGAATAAGCCTTCCCCTTGGTTCCCACTAGTTTCCCCAGTAATATCTCTATCTATTTGTTCTTTTGATTTCAAAATAGATTTGATATCTTTATAAGAGATATTATCCTTTCCATAAAGCATAGTATCTTTTATATGATTAAACGACTAGGGTAAGGAAATAAGCAATAACACAGCTTGATCCCCATCTTTGATTTCAGCATCTATGTTACTTAAATCCATAAAAAAGAATCAAAAGTATCAAAATGTGTAAGTATAGAGGTACCTTCAACCATATGAAAAGTGTAGATTTTTTGCTTTAGATAAAGCATGTTTTCTACTGTTCTTTTCATATATAGGGTTTTCAACTTTTCCCATATGTCTTTGGCTGAGCTTTCTGCTGCAATTTCACGCAAAATCTCATTTGAGAGATTTAAAATAATACCTGCTTTTGCCTTTTTGTCTATGACGGCAAACTCCTCGTCCGTTATTTTATCTGGTTTCTTCTCCTTTCCTTGTAGTGCCAAATCTAAGCCATCCTGAATTAGGATAGCTTCCATCTTTAATTGCCACATTCCGAAGTTTGCACTTCTATCAAATTTCTCAACATAAGACTTCGTTAGAGTCATTTTGGCTATTCAAACTAACCCGGTTAGATCTGGCTCTAATACCAATTTGTTAGGATCGGGAAACCGGGTAGTGCAGAATTTAGCCAAACAACGTTATAGTGATAATAACAAAGACAATGCAAGTTGATAATAACGTCAATTGAAGAGACAACTTTAACGTGGTTCGGTCAAGGTGACCTACGTCCACAAGCGGAGAGGAGCAAATTTACTATACCAACAAGAGTACAAAAAAGAGTACAAAATTAGAGTAAATACTCTAATTAATCTCAAATACCCCAAGAGAATAACCTAACAAGATCACTTCAAAGAAAGGGGTCACACAAGTGTTTCCCAACACTCACTCTCTTACAAAATACTCTATAATGAAATAAAGGAGGAGAAAGAAAGACAAGAGTGAAAAGCTCTTGAATTGGTGTGTGCTCAAATGAGGAGAAGCTCCTCTATTTGCAGCAAGAAATCCTTGACCTAATAATAAATATTATGTCATGACAAATGTCACGAAAACTTAACCCCACTTGAAAATAAGCCAAATTAATGGCCATATTACAATTTTAACTTCAACCATTTGTCATACGAGAATAGTTGATGCAATGGTACTCTCCATTTACTTATAAGATCAAGGACCAGGCCCTCGACTATTCAAAAACCAAACAACAAGGAAAATTATAATGTGTATTTAATCAAACAAACTGTACAAAATGAAGACTTACAGTTACGGTAAAAGGCGACATGCACCATGTTTACCCATCAGCCGGCACTTGATGTCGCCGATAAACTTGAAAGAGAACTGGAAATGGAGATAGGTGAAGAAGTAGGTTTTTGAAAACGAAGAAAGTGTACAAGTTCGTTTATGCTCCCCAAAATTTACCACAAATCTTATACTAGTAGCAAAAGAAAAAACGCTGAGTGTTTCTTCGATCTTGTTTATTTAGCAGATAATTGAAAAAATTAATGAATTAAGTTGGTTTCAGACGTCCTTAATTGGTCTTTTTCCTAAATCGACACATCATTAAAAATTTATGCATTCAGGCTGGTACTAGACTTCCTTAATTCGTTTTTTTCTAAATAACTAAGTGATATAGTGGTTGACTTTGAGTTGGATTTAGGTAATGTTATAGCCAGTTTAAACCAACACTGACAATCATTAAACATAAGTTTGTTATAGAACTATTCTAAATTCGGATTTTTCCTGTGCAAGTGCACAATAGCCGATTTTGGGACCCCCATTTAAGTCATGGCATAAGTTTATAATTTTTTGCAAGTTTTTCCACAATACAAATAACTTCAAATATACGAGATTGAAGTTATAAAAAATTTCGCATTTGAAGTTTCAAATTTTATTTGAAGTTTGGCATATTAATGGTACAAACGAACTTCCAACATACGCATATGAAATTTGGCATGTCAAGGTCAAAATACTGATATTTTTGTCTGAAGTTGCAGAATTATTAGCAAGGAAAAATTGAAGGGCAAAGACAAGTTGGGAGGTCGCACTAATGATTAACTCCAGGTATTTATGCATTGTCTCTCAAATATCATTCTTCCTCTAGTACATACTAGAGACATTGATAATATACGAGATGAGAGTAGTTTATATAGACAGTTTTCATCCCTTCTAATGTTTTCAAGCTTTTTCAATAATACCCACTTAATTTAAACTCATATTTCATATTTGAAATTCAAGATTCAACTTCTTTTGAAGCTTACATCAATGGTGATTCTTAGTTGATCTTTTAATTTGCTCTACGAAATCCTGTATATACAAGCTGGGGAAGAAGAAAATAAATTTTTCCAACAACCATAACACTCACTTGATTTAAACTTACTTTACATATTCAAAATTCAATACTCACTTTTTCAAACTTGTAATAATAGATGAATTAATGCTGAAAAATCCTTAACTGACTACGAATGCAGAGTTTTTTTTAAGAATTAAATAATTGCACCTTAAATAGCGCTGTGTAAGTAACTACCCCATGAAATTACTACACATTTCCTTAGTCCATCTTCTTTGAAGATTTAAGGGGTCTAGCCAAAAGCCCAGCAGGTAGCTTTCTTATTTCCCTTCCTGTGGCGTGTGCTTCCTGAAAATACTTGCGAGTCGTTGGCCGAGAAGTAAAAAGGACATAGTGCCCCAATTGCTGGGTGCAAGTGAATTATTGCAATATTAAATAGCTTTTATGGTATTATTAAATTATTTTTTATTCAGAGTCAAGCTTCAATATGAGCAAACTACTGGAAACTGATGTGCACAAACTGGAAGCCACTACGCGTGTGGAAATTAATTAACGTAAACACCAATTCAACGTCTAATGAAGGGAGAACAAGAATCTAATATTCTGTCAAAGACAAACTTATACCAGGGTCAGCAGATTCACTAATGAATTTAAACCAACGCCTAACAAGTACTTAACAAGTGCAAAATTTTAAACTCAAAATTCTTCCCATCTCTGTTGAGAAACATTTCTAACACACGAAGGTACATAAAATTTGCGGAAACATAAAACAAGAAAGTACTAAATAGGCAAAGTATAAGATCCAAATGCAAATAAACATAAGAGCTCATTCTTCATCTTCCTCGTCTCCGTCGCCACCAGATGCCTTCTTTGCAGCAGCCTTTTGGTTCTTTCTCTTCACTCTTCCAGGGCGCCCACCACCAAAAGGACTGATGAGAGAGAAGTCAATGTGCTTCTGGGAGTCCAGTCTCACCATAAAAGAAGGAACATTCACCACCTGCCTCCCAACTCTGCATGACAAGAACATTAGGTCATGGAAAAATATCTCCCAGACAGATAAAATGATAACTAGCCCACAGTGAGAGAGATCTGAGAAAACCCAAAATGCGCAGGCCAAGAGAAGTTGTTAATGTTCACAGCAGTACTAAATAACAGAACAAATAATACATAGACTACTACTTTGTAAAAGGTACAGAGTACATGATAAGGAACACTCACAGATAATGCAATAGATGACACATCCAAGTCTTTCTTCCTCTAGCTAAAGAAAAAAAATCTACCAGCTGAAGTTTAATAGCTACATAAGTAGCTTTTACGAACACCTAGAAACTCAAACCATTTTGAGATGCATCAACAAACTTACAGTGAGCGTATAAAAAAAAGCTTCTCAAGAAAACAGTCTAGATATTTCAATCAGATTACTTAATTTGGAAGCAAAAATAACTCTAAAAACAGATAATATGAGGGTGTTTGGATTGGCTTAAAAGCTGGCCAAACCAGCTTAAAAGTACTTTTCAGCTTATTTTGGTGTTTGCCAAATACAAAAGTCAAGTGCTTTTAAGCCAAAAAACTAAAAACAAGCCAAAAGCAATAAGTTGTTCTATCCCAACTTATTTTTTTGGGGCTTAAAAGCTACTTGTGTTTGACCAAGTAATTTACCCTATTATCCCTTATCTACTTCTATAATTACCAAAGTATCCTCTGTTACTAAAACCTCTAACCCGTTAATTTTTCTTCCCTTTCTTCCAACTGGTATCATAACCTCAGGAACATTCTAAACTGATTAGCAATACTTACTTCTTAACTTCAAAAGCTTTCTAACTCCTCCGGATTCCATTTTTGATTCATTTGCATAATCAAAAATGAAAGCAGAACGCAAGAAAATAACTTTTACGTGGTTCTTTGATTTTGAAAAGTACTTTACGTTGATTTATTTACTTTGTGGTTAATTTTATATGAACTGTTTATATAATTTAAGTATATTTTTAATTACAATTATTAATTAATGCTTTACCTAATAAGTACTTTATACTAATTAAAATAATCTTATCTAATTAGTATTATAACTTAAACTGAATTGATACACAAATTCATCTGCATTTGAGTTAAATTAAAATTAAAAATGCATCAATAAGCTTATTTTTAGTGTTGACAGCTTTAAAGGCATCTTGGTCATTTTAACAGAAAAAAGTACTTACCAGCACTTGTTTACCAAACATTTCAATAGCTTTTTTTCGGCCTAAGCACTTCTATCCAAACACACAACTGCTTATTTGTAAAACAAGCTCAAGAACTTAAAAAGTGCTTTTAAGCACTTCCGCTTAAAAGTCACTTTTTTCCAGCCAATCCGAACAAGCTCATATCCTTGTTGAGATATTATTCTGATAACTGCTCCTCAATAATTCACTGTGAGAATATCGGATCACAAATTATTTGTGTTGCATAGTGCTTCCAAATAAAGACCGTACTGTTAAAAGAAACAATCCTATGAAATGAGGTTCAGAAGCTTCATAAGAATTTTCATTCCATTGTTAAGGCATCTTGGTGAGCTTTTAGCATATTCTGTAACCATTAGGTCAAAAGCACTTCTCTAAAGAAAAAGTCACGTGTTCGGTAGAGCACTTGAAAAAGAAAAGCCAAGACCTCAACCAGAACCTTCGAGAAAAGCACATCTATAAAAGTAATTATCACCCGAACATCATGTTTATATTAAAGTTCTTTAGCAAAAAAATGTGTGATAAATGATTCTTTTTTATAAGGAATCTCAAAACAAAAAGCTCATCACAACAGTGCCTCAAAAGGTGTAATCAAAGGCTAGATCAATTGCCAGATATTAAAATGTTGGACTTTCAAATATTTTATAAATGCCACTTATTATTGCACCATAGCAAGTAATTCTAAAAAAATATTCGCTTAGCAGCCCCGCTACCATACACTCAGACACAGGAAATATAGGGAAAAAATAGATTAAGCCTACTTCTTTGAACTTTGACACTAAAACTGGCAATAAATTTTTAGTGGCAATGAATTTTACCTGATATGCCTTTGCCTAATTAGCACTCTAGCATGGTGGATTGACTTGGCCATACCAGTCTTGAAGACAAGGGTTTGAAGACGACGTTCAAGAAAGTTCTCCACAGTGAGAGACAAGACATAATCGAGCTTGTTCTGGCTCTCATCCAATAACCCATATCTATTCATCCTCCTCAAGAGTGCTTCACCTTCAAAAATACGACGTGGGTCTTTCTCATCCAAAGTCAGAAGCATTCTTGCAGCATTCCTGATACGGCTCAAGGCATACTGAACTCGCCAAAGCTCCCTCTTGCACCTCAATCCATATTCTCCAACAAGCTTTAACTCAGCATCCAATCGCTCCTTCTCATATGGACGTCGAGGCTTCTTAAAGGTCTTTCCATCTGATGTACACATCAAAGTAAAAATAAATAAACATATGCTAAAACTTTTAAGAGAAAATACAGATAGAAACAATGGTATGTATCGTGAAAATCGTTAAAAAGGAAGCAATGCATGATACTGGTTTTATTTTAAGTGCTTTTGTCAGCTGACGTTCAGATACAATTACATAAAGCATTAACATCAAAATAAAATTCTAGCTCTTCCAACATAAAACAATCGGTACTAACAAAAATATGATAGTACGAAAACAGGCATCAATCCCAAACAGAGCTGGGTAATTATTAGGCAGTTCTCTATAATTTTTTACATCCCTCTATTGACATAAAATTCTCTAAAATATCCCAGTAATTTATCAGCTAATCATGAAGAAATGATGTTCCTATAAAACAGCTTAAAGGATTAACATCAAAATAAAAAATCAACTCTTCTAACATTATGCATCATATTACCAAGTATATGATCGTACAAAAACAGTCATCAATCCCAAAACGAGCTGGGTCGGCTATTCTGAATCGCTTATATCTTTTTGCTCAATTTGGGCATGCTTCATTCCAATATTAAAACTAGAGATTCTCAAACTCTTTTACATCCCTCCAATGACATACAAATCTCTGAATAACACTGCGCCTAATACCAACAACAGCTACCAATTACTAATTTGTATCGCTTATTTGATTCTTTAGCTTCGTAACTAATAACTGATCGAATTTATCTACACCGTCAAAATGAACCCTACAATTGCTTAAATTCCTACTAATTATTAAAAAATAAGGAAATCAACAGGACAAACAAATACAATCATGATTATTCAGAAATCATATATAAAATAAATAAAGAAATAACACGGCAAGCCGATAAAGAGAAAGAATACAAATTTGAAGACTTACAGTTACGATAAAAGGCGACGTGGACCATGTTTTCCGGTCACCGCCGCTGTCGTTGGCGATCTGCTGAAGGGAACGGGAAGGGGAAAAGGGATGATCAGAGACTAGAAATTTCAGCTAGCCCTTTATATTTCAAAACTCTAAACCCTAATGGGCTATAATGTTTCATAACTGATATGGGTTTAATGTCAGGCCCAATAGTATCTGTGTAGTGACCCAAATGACAGATTAAACTTTATCTCAACTCATTTTATTTTCTTTCATCTAAGAACTATTTTGATTTATGGTTTTTTTTATTTCCCACTCGGTGTTTAGTATTGGGCCCTAAGTTAATTCGGGTTCGCATCGCATAAGGCACTCAAGGAGAAACACTTCTGAACATGATTTTTTTTTTTTTTCTGTTGGGATCCTATCTTTCCCCAAGAATTCTTGTGGAAATGACATCATGTAGCCACTTTTAAGTATACTGTTTAAAATATATCCATAATTTATAATGAATTTAAAGATTTGTCAATTTTGTTCAAACTTCAGAAAACGACGTCCTAGAGTTTAAACCTCAAATTTCAAACTTTGGGACATCGTGTCCTGAAATTTGAAAATTGTGTATTGGAGTTCGAATCTTATGTCCTGATTTTAAATTAGTAATTTAGAAATTCAGGACACTTAGTCCTGAGTGTCAAATTAGCAGCACAAAAATTCAAGACACTAAGTCCTAAATTTTCAAATTCAAGATACTTAGTCCTAAAGTTTAGATAAATTGACTAATCTTTAAATACATTATAAGTTGTGGATATATTTTAAATTGCAGGCTTAAAAGTGCCTATTGCTGCACTTCACCCACAATTCTTGTTAGTTTTAATTCTCAATTCAATCATGCGCCCTAAATTTTAGATTTTGAGAACTTTTGTAAAAAAGTTTTATGTGAATTGTTTTTAAGAAAAAAGTTTTGGCGTTTCATTGCGGAGGGAGAATCATTTTTAAAAAAGAATTGTTAAAGATTAGTAATAATGTTAGCAAACGACTTAGTGATTAGATTAAAATAACTTGATAGTCATGTGTAAATGTTGGTTGGAGCAGTGTCAGTGACATTACTAGATAAATGTTAGTTGGAGCAGTGACATAAACATAAGAATTAAGATAAATATAAATGATATCCGCTTAAAAGTAAGAGAAATTATTTTTCCCTTTTGGTAGAAAATTTTGTTTGACAAAAATATTTTGATAGTCAAATATCAAAAAATGACATACTTCCTTGCTTTTGTTGATTCTGATTTGTAATATGTGGTTACAACTCATTTTGTATTAATTTTTGTATGACTTCGACTTTATCAAAAGCATTCTTCTCTTCTACCTCTTACCTTTACTATTTCGAACATTCATTGTAACCAACTAAATTATCTTTAATAATCATTAAACATCACAAATTAATTTTAATTAATTTATTATTTGATCCTTATTGTAATTGTGAGTTCACCTTCTTGAATCATGCTTCAGAAATGCCTGCCATATTAGATTAGTGTATTTTCTTGTCCTCCCTTATTAGGTTAACTTTGAGACAAAGAAAGGTGAATTCATACTTTTGAAATTGTTATGGATTTTATAACTATTCAAGTTAATATATAATAATAATAATAATAATAAGACTAATTCATTATGTTCTGAGTAAAAAATATTTATATGTTTATTGAATTTTTAATCGGATATAAATAAATAATTAATTTGGTTCACGAACTCATACCTAATACTATAGATCAACTAGAATAAAGAATCATCATACTTTATTGATACTTTGGTTCTTACATCTAAGGGTATGGACGAGAGAATAGCAAGAAAACTTTCAATTAATTTTATACTTAATTAAACAAAAATATTAATAAAAAAATCAAAACATCATAAATTACGTAATCTTTTTCAAATATGTATTATGTGTATGGGTCGAACTTGGACCGCTTGTGTAGGGATAAATTGGGTTCGAATTTATACGGTTGATGTCGATTATAACTACTGCTCGATAGGCCGGGATCGAGGCATCAAGCATCGAAGATCGAGACCGAGCATCATCGAATCGGAACTCGAAGAAATCGTTGGGGTCGATTAGGGTAAAATGCCTTAGGGTAAAATTATCAGATTTGCGTAACGGAAGGACCAGAAATCCCGTGATATGTAATATCTCGGCGGGAATCACGACGAAAATCAGCAAGGACGTTGAAATCAGTAAATCAAGGGATGTTTTACCTTGTAAATAGGTTTTTTACCTTATATAAGAATTATTCCCCTGCCTATATAAAGGGGTAGCTCAATTGTAAAAGGCATCTCAGAAACAATTATCAATATACAGAAAAGCAGTCTGCTCTAATTATTTCTTTATTCATTTGATTCATATTTATCCATCTTAAAGAAATCGATCAAGGCCAAGACTATTCAAGGCTTGTGGTTTGCATTTTTTCTAATTTGTTTACTGGCTTTAATCTCTGTTTTAATTCTTCATTATTTGTATCAAACCATATCACGTGTCCTTAAAATCACGTACAAATTTAATTGTTATCCGAAGCCAAGGGTAAACAGTTTGGCGCCCACCGTGGGGCTAAGGATAATAGTGAGCGTTTGATATAACTTTCTCTCACACAAATTATTTTACACTTGCTCTGTGAAGTATCTTCGATTTCAGGTTATAGTACAACTATGTCACACTCACAATCTGTGCCTCTTTACGTCGATAACGAATTTGATCATCAGGGTGAAAACAACAACGTAGCACCCGGTGATGAAGTTCCGGTCGACGCTAATTCACAAATGGCGGTCGATGTAGATCGAACTACTGATCCATCAAACAGTGTTCGTAGAGAACACCGATCAACAACTCAGGGACCTCAAAACGACGAAGGGGACGGGATCAACCTTAGAATGATCTTTAACATGTCGCAAGCCGAGCAAGCAGCCATTGCTCAACTACAAAATCGAAGCCAAATATCGAACAAAGTCGAGATCGGCCCTTCTCGGGGAACCATTCCTGAGAATGAATCAATCGCAGAGGAACCGAACGAAGGCGGATCGAGGGCGAACTCCGGGATCATGAAGATGCTCGAGGAATTAACCAGACGAGTCGAGTCTGGCGAAAAGAAGATCGAGGCCAATGACAAAAAGGTGGAAACATACAATTCGAGGGTGGATCAAATCCCAGGAGCACCCCCGATATTGAAAGGCTTGGATTCCAAAAAGTTTGTGCAGAAACCTTTCCCGTCAAGCGCCGCTCCAAAACCCATACCCAAGAAATTCCGTATGCCGGAAATTCCCAAGTACAACGGGACAACCGATCCAAACGAGCATGTGACCGCGTACACATGCGCTATAAAGGGAAATGACTTAGAAACGACGAGATCGAGTCCGTTCTTTTGAAAAAGTTCGGAGAAACCTTGTCAAAGGGGGCCATGACTTGGTATCACAACTTACCCCCTAATTCCATCAATTCTTTTGCTATGCTTGCAGATTCCTTCGTAAAAGCACATGCAGGCGCTATCAAAGTGGAAACGCGAAAGTCGGACATGTTCTAAATCAGGCAAAAGGATAATGAGATGCTTAGAGAATTTGTATCTCGTTTTCAGATGGAGCGAATGGACCTGCCACCGTTCACTGACGATTGGGCCGTACAGGTCTTCACCCAAGGGCTCAATGCTCGAAGTTCAACGGCTTCACAACAACTTAAGCAGAACTTGATAGAATATCCGGCCGTCACATGGGCGTATATACATAACCGGTACCAGTCAAAGATCAGAGTTGAGGATGACCAACTTGGAGCCCCTTCGGGATCTATTTACCCCATCAGAACTCATGATAGAATTCGAAGGGATATCCATCGGGAACCGAGACTGAATAGAGATCGGCATCGGCCATATCATGGGGATAGGAAAATCATTCCAGCAAGGCAGGACTCCCCGAGACGCGAAAGAAGAAACGATCACGGTCGGAGCAACGGGGGGCCCATGATGAGGAGCAATTTTGAGAGACCCACCGGTCACCGAGAGGCACCGTAGTTATCGGAATACAACTTCAACGTTGATGCGGCCACTCTCGTATCAGCTATCGGTCGTATCGAGGATATTAAGTGGCCTCGTCCTTTACAATCGGATCCTGCCCAAAGAGACCCCAACTTGATATGCAAATATCATGGTACACACGGGCACAGGACAAAAGATTGTCGATAGTTAAGAGAGGAGGTGGCTCGGTTGCTCGAAAACGGACATCTTCGGGAATTTTTGAGCGATCGAGCCAAAAATCATTATGGAAACAAGAATAAACAAGCGAACCAGGAAGAGCCACAACACACGATTAATATGATTATTGGTGGAGTAGATGTTCCCCAAGGTCCGGTACTAAAGCGCACCAAGATATCCATCACTCGGGAAAAGCGCACTCGGGATTACGCGATGGAGGGAATCTTACATTTCAGCGAAGAAGATGCAGAAGGGATTATGCAACCTCACAACGACGCGCTAGTGATATTTGTGCTTATACACAGGACTAAAGTAAAGCGCGTATTGGTCGATCCAGGCAGTTCGGCCAACATAATCCGATCATGGATTATAGAACAACTCGGGCTAACGGATCGAATTGTCCCTACAGTTCGGGTACTCAATGGATTCAACATGGCGTGTGAAACGATCAAAGGCAAAATAACGTTGCCGATCAACACTGCCGGTACCATTCGAGAGACAAAGTTCTACGTAATCGGTGGAGACATGAGGTACAACGCCCTGTTCGGGAGATCATGGATCCACGACATGAGAACAGTGCCTTTGACACTACACCAAGTACTGAAATTCCTATCATGCGATGGGATTATAACAGTTTACGGGAGCAACCGGCTGCGAAAGAGATGTTCGCAGTAGAAGAAGTAACACCGGTACCGGCAGCT
Organism: Nicotiana obtusifolia; assembly: GCA_002018475.1. Taxonomy (NCBI): domain Eukaryota; kingdom Viridiplantae; phylum Streptophyta; class Magnoliopsida; order Solanales; family Solanaceae; genus Nicotiana; species Nicotiana obtusifolia. The sequence continues at coordinate 53,259 of MCJB01029605.1, read as the reverse complement.
CCTTCTCAAAGGGTCAAATAGCAATCACAAGCATCATCCTCGGCAAACGAAGATGAACAAGTGGATCTCGAGGATGACAGTTACGAAATCCCCAGGTCATTCGTTAGTTCCGATGAGTCCGATGCAACTAAATCGACAAATCGAGGAACTCAAGCAGGTTTCACTCCGAAAAGACTCGCCGGATCAAAAGGTATACCTAGGCTCGGGCCTAAGTTCCAAGATCAGGACAAAACTTATCCAATTTCTTATAGCTAAAGAAGATTCCTTCGCTTGGTCCCACCTCGACATAACAGGTATACCACCGGAGATAACAACCCACAAGCTAAGCCTCGATCAGAAGTTCCGAACGGTCAAGCAAAAGAGGAGGCCTCAATCCGAGATCAAACACGCATTCATCAAGGATGAGGTAACTAAGCTTATAAAGATAGGGTCCATTCGAGAGGTTAAATACCTAGAATGGTTGGCAAACGTAGTAGTAGTCCCTAAAAAGGCGAATAAATTAAGAATATGCGTAGATTATAAGGATTTAAACAAGGCCTGCCCTAAAGATTCTTTCCCTTTACCCAACATCGATCGCATGATCGATGTTACCGCTGGCCATGAGACCCTTAGCTTTCTCGATGCTTACTCTGGCTATAACCAAATACGAATGGACATACTGTTACAACGTGATGCCATTCGGGTTAAAGAACGCGAGAGCCACTTACCAACGCCTAGTAAACCGAATGTTTGAAAAACGACTAGGAAAAATGATGGAGGTTTATATTGATGATATGTTAGTTAAGTCCCTATGAGCAGAGGACCATTTGAACCATTTGCAGGAAACGTTCGACGTGCTGAAACGATACAACATGAAGCTGAACCTGGAGAAATACGCATTCGGTGTGGGCTCAGGAAAATTCCTCGGTTTCATGGTCTCGAATCGAGGAATAGAAATCAACCCCGAGAAGATCAAGGCTATCGAAGACATCACAATCGTAGATAATGTAAAGGCTGTACAAAAGCTGACAGGCCCTATAGCCGCTCTAGGACGATTTATTTCGAGATCATCCGATAAGAGTCACTAATTTTTCAACCTATTGAAAAAGAAGAACAACTTCTCGTGGACCACGGAGTGCCAACACGCGTTAGAAGAACTTAAAAGGTACCTGTCTAGCCCACCTTTGCTGCATACACCGAAAACAGGGGAGCGGCTGTACCTCTACCTTGCCGTCTCGGAAGTAGCGGTAAGTGGAGTCCTGGTTCGAGAGGAACAAGGTACGCAGTTTCCAATTTATTACGTTAGCAGAACATTAGGCGAGGCTGAAACAAGATACCCTCATTTAGAAAAACTGGCACTCGCTTTATTGAGTGCCTCCAGGAAACTGAAACCTTACTTCCACTGCCACCCCATATGCGTCATAACGACTTACCCATTGAGAAACATAATGCATAAGCCCGAACTCTCCGGCTGATTGGCCAAATGGGCTATCGAAGTAAGCGGGTAAGATATCGAATATCGACCCCGTACTGCGATTAAATCTCAGGTGTTGGCGGATTTCGTCGCCGATTTTGCGCCATCGCTATTACCCGAGGTCGAATGAGAACTAATGACCGGATCGGGGACTCCTTCGGGAGTGTGGACCCTGTTCACAAATGGTGCCTCGAACGCGAAAGGATCGGGGCTTGGTATCATGCTAAAGCCCCCAATCAGAAATACGATTCGACAGTCTATCAAGACTGTAAAACTAACTAACAACGAAGCGGAGTATGAGGCTATGATTGCAAGTTTAGAACTAGCCAAAAGCCTGGGAGCGGAGAAAATCGAAGCCAAGTGCGATTCCCTCCTTATGATGAATCAAGCCAACAGAACTTTCGAAGTTAGGGAAGTACGAATGCAGAGATATTTAGACAAGCTACAAGTCACACTACATAGGTTCAAAGAATGGACCCTGCAACACATACCTCGATAGCAAAACAGCGAGGCCGATGCCCTCACCAATTTGGGATCATCGGTCGAAGATGATGAGATCGAATCTGAAAAGGTCGTGCAGCTTATGAGGTCGGTAGTAGAAGAAGGCCACCCCGAAATCAATTCGACAAGTCTGACCTGGGATTGGAGGAACAAGTACATAGAGTACCTCAGCTCCGGTAAGCTCCCTTCGGACCCAAAGGAATCAAGAACATTGCACACAAAGGCGGCTCGGTTCTGTTTATCCGATGACGGAACCTTATTCAGAAGGACGTTTGGTGGCCCCCTCGCGATATGTCTAGGACCAGGTGACACCGAATATATTTTGAGAGAAATACATGAAGGCACTTGCGGGAATCATTCCGGCGTCGAGTCCTTGATCCGAAAAATAGTCAGAGCCGGTTATTATTGGATCGATATGGAAAAGAACGCGAAGGAGTTCGTTCGCAAATGTAACGAATGCCAAAGACACGCCCCAATGATCCATCAGCCCGGGGAAACGTTGCATTTGGTCCTGCCGCCATGGCCGTTCATGAAATGGGGAATGGACATCGCCGGCCCTGTCCCCTACACACCAAGTAAGGCTCAGTTCATTCTTTTTATGACTGATTATTTCTCCAAATGGGTTGAAGCGCAGGCATATGAGAAGGTTAGGAAAAAGGAAGTGATCGAATTCATTTGGGATCACATCATATGTCGGTTTGGGACGCCACCGGAGATCGTGTGCGACAATGGGAAGCAATTCATCGGCAGCAAAGTGACAAAGTTCCTCAAAGATAACAAGATCAAAAGGATCCTTTATCACCCCAGCGGCAATGGACAAGCCGAATCGACCAACAAAACCATACTTCGAAATCTCAAAAAAAGGTTAACCGACGCGAAGGGGAGATGGAAAAAGATATTACCTGAAGTCCTATAGGCGTATCGTACAACCGAGAAAACCAGCACCGGAGCCACCCCCTTCTCCCTAGTGTACAGTGCTGAAGCTTTGATACTGGTCGAAGTTGGCGAACCGAGTGTCAGGTTCCGCTATGCAACCGAGGAATCGAATCGTGAGGCTTTGAATACCAACCTGGAACTATTGGATGAAAGAAGGGAAGCAGCCCTTGTTCGATTAGCCGCCCAAAAACAAAAGATTGAAAGATACTACAACAGGAGAACCCATATTCGACATTTCAACATCGAAGATCTAGTACTCAGGAAAGTCACACTCAACACTCGAGACCCAAACGAAGGGAAATTGGGGCCGAACTGGGAAGGGCCTTATTCCATCATAAAGATCATCGGAAAGGGATCGTATAAGCTCGGAACAATGGACGACAAACAGCTGCTAAACAATTGGAACATAAATCACTTGAAACGATACTACTGTTGAGGTACGATCTTTCACTCTTCATTTTTGCTTGTTTTATGTTACATCGACAAACTAACACTCGCAGGTATCAAGTAAAGTAACCTTGAAATGGAAAGCACAGGACATTAGAACTGAAAGCACGCGTTGCACTCTTTTTCCCTTCGACCGGTTTTGTCCCAAATTGGGTTTTACGGCAAGGTTTTTAATGAAGCAACCAGAAAACGTGCTGACTTAGATTTGAAGTCTGGTTGTATATCGAAGACAACAATGTTCGGTGCTAAACTTCGATCGACCTCGAATATTGGAAGACTGCTTAGCTACTTCAATTCGTAGAAACTTCTCAAAGATCATTAGGAATCGATGTAAGGGTCAAACGGTCAAAGGAACCGTACTCAAATAGATTGATCTATCCCCTAAGTAAATTGTACAAGCACTTGAATACGAATAAAGTTCTTTTGCACCGATATTCTGTCTCCGAGCCCAAGGGCCGTTTCGATTTTCTTTGTTCAATCAAATACTGATATTACTCAGGGATTCATCCAAAAATCAAATTTAATCAAAGGGGAATAAGACCTACTAAGGCAAGCCCCAATTTCTTAAAAGGCTAAGGCCGGATCGAGTTAATGAAACTCGAAGGGGGATAAGACCTACTAAGGCAAGCCCCGATTTCTTAAAGGCTAAGGCCGGACCGAGTTAATGAAACTCGAAGGGGGATAAGACCTATTGAGGCAAACCCTGAATCTTTACGAGGCTAAGGCCTTATCAAGTTAATCGAAGGAAAGAAAAGTCTACTAAGGCATATCCCAAAATTGGCCAAATCCAAACTGAGTTCGAAGAACAGAAAATTCACCAAGACGAACCATTGGTTCTAATAAAAAGAATCGAAACAAGTCAACAAGGAAAAGGAAAAAGACTTATATATATATATATATATATATATATATGCACAAGATATGTTTATAAAAGTGGGGACTTCATTACAAAAAGAAGAAAAAAAAGGGGGGACGCTTCACTCCGAGTTCTCGGAGACATATTCTTCCGGGAAGGCTTGTTTTCTGGTTTCGGCTTCGATCCTTTTGGCATCATCGATCTCGGTTGATAGATCGAAGCCTCGAGCTTTTATTTCCTCGAGAACGGACAGGCGAGTTTGACACTTAGTGTAATCAACCAAAATTTTTGATTGATCTTGAGCGGCCTCGGCCTCGGCCCTGTACTGGGCCACCAACTCATCGGCCTCAGCCTTGGATGCAGCAACCTCCGATCTTGCCATCTGCATATCGTTGACCAAAACATCACGATCCGAGGTGAGCCCGTCGACTTGGGATTGAAGCATGTCGGTGCTCTTAGTCAGAGCCCGGATTTTCTCTTTTGCCTCCGATAGTTGGGTTTCCGATGAAATCATTTGAGCTCGGAGGGGCTCCTTTTCCGAAGCCAACAGATCCATCCTGTTTCTCCATTCATTGGTTTCTGCTTTGGCCTCACTTGCCTCAGATCGGAGTCGGATTTTTTTGGTCGAGCTACCCTCCATCTGCTCGACTAAGCCAGAATTCTCTCTCCTTTTAAAGTCCAGTTCAGCCCGAAGGTTCGACATCTCCCCTTCGAGCCGCTCAGAAAGCGCCGATTCTTCCCGTTGACGAAGAAAAGCCTCATGATGAAGCACCGAGGCCTACAAGTACAAAAGAAAATATGATAGTTAGTCGAAGTTTGAAATACAAAATAGTGAACACCAGATAAGGCTTATCAGAGACTTGCCTTATTCAATGCTTGTTGAGCCTCATTGAATAAGCAAGGTACGTCCACTTTGTTCATCGCAGCCTGATCCTCTTCGGTCACCAAACACTGAAGATAGCTAGCCACCCCTACAGGAGTGGAAAGGACCCTAGCATCTTCGAGAATGGCGAACGTTATTATCCGCTTTCGATCAAGATCTGAACTCGGAGCAGGAAATCTATCGACTAGCTTCAGACCGAAAGATGCCTTGCTCGTTCCAGTGGAGGGACTTTTCCTTGGTACTTCCAAATTACCGAGCCCAAAAGTATCTTCAGCAGACGCCGAATCCACGCCGTCGAAGAAACCTTGGAAAGGGCCTTCCGGTACATGGCTCCTGCCCAGCAAGTGTCCTTTTGCGGCTCGGGCCTCGTTTAAGGTCGCCTCCGAGAAGGAAGGGGAGTCTATCGTTTCTATGGGGATCGAGATTCCCTGTGCGGCCCCTCTCACATCGGCGGAAGCCCCAGTTCTCGCCCCCATTTTGGGGCCCTCGACTCGATGATGGTGTGTTTCATCGGCCCTCTACTTGGGGACTGCCCGTCCTTCAGTTCGAGACGGTTCGTTGCCCAAAAGATCGAAATCTTCATCTTCCTCGGACTCGTCTAACAACCGATAAATTGAGTTCGAGTTCTTGGGCTTACGAGTTATCCTTTTCCTCGGTCTCTTTCTCTCGGGCTCGGAAGAACTAGGGACTTCTTTCCTCTTTTTCTCTTTCTCCTGCTCTGAAGCAGGGGGCTGGCAGGGAACCTCGCTACCAGGGGACGCTGGCCTCAATTCAACGTCCTTTGATAGACCTGCAAATGAAGAGTAAAGCAAATTAGAAATCGACAACATAAGACGCAGAGTTTAAACTTAATCGGTCTCACCATGATTTGTGGCCTCCCATTGGCCCTTCGAGATCTCGCGCCAGGCACGTTCCGAATAAGTTCTCTGGGACACCACTTTTTCAACCCATTCTTTCAGGTGCATAATCGCGGCCGGCGTTCGAGATACAGCTGCACCATGTGGAATTGGTTAGTGAAATAACGAAGGAAAAACATAGAACAAGTTGAAATATGGGATAGCACTTACGGTTCATGTTCCACTTATCAGGGAACAACATGTCTTCAGCCGGAATCAGGTCCGATATTTTCACCCGAACGAATCGGCTCATCCAACCTCGATCCCTATCCTCATCAATGCTCGAGAAGGGGGATTTGCTTGCTCGGCGATCAAGTTTTATTAATCCCCCTCAAAAAATTCGGGGGCTGTATAACCGCAGGAGATGATCGATAGTGAAAGGGTGCTCGTCGATCTTGCTTACAAAAAAGTGAAAGAGAATAATTATTCTCCAGACAGAAGGGTGAATCTGGTATAACGTTACCTCATACCTTTTGCAAAAGGCAACAATGATGGGGTCCAAAGGGCCCAACGTGAAGGGATAAGTGTAAACACTCAAGTAGCCCTCCACGTGGGTGGCGATCGCCTCTTCCGGTACGGGAACAACCACGCACTTACCAACCCAGTTACAATCTTCTTTAACCTTGTTGATGATTTTGTCCATAATCGAACAAATGTACCTAGTGACCGGTTCACATTGGCCCGGTACTGAAGAAGGCTTCTCTACCTTAAAATCGGTACCGATCGAACACCCAGTCGGTACGAACGCTTTCAAAGGAGGTTCGGTCGCAGTTTCCTCAACAAAAACAGGCTGAGGATCTTCAGTAGGTTGAGAAGAAGAAGGGGTCTGTTTCTGGGGGACGGATTTAGAGGTTTTTGCCATTGTTGATTGGGAGTTAAAGAAGCTAATAAATGCAGGGATGAGATAAGAGTAAAGGGGAGGATCACTTGCAGAAAAACTCAGAGAACTTGAAGAAGGGAATGTTCAAATAACGCAAACTTTTGAAACTGAAGATAAAGAGGGCTATTTATACCCTCTCAAAGGCGGCGGTTCGCGTCCCAAAACGAGGGAGCATTAATTAACACTTGCAGACGTTGCAGAGGTTTGTCCCCAGTTTGTCTCTGAAGAGACATTTTCGATACATACCACGTACGTCACAATGCCACCGTCATTTATCAATGTGATGTTTCGTTTTTTTTGATGTGACGCCCCGAATTTCGTGTCACGCGCAATATATACACCGTCATTTATCAATGTGGTGTTGTTAATATTTTGGATGATGAAAGTATGCAGATGAAACTTATCCACATTGTGGTGAAGGATCTTCATCTAAAAGGTAAACTATATGAGATAGATATTTTTAACACATTTTTTTTGCTCCTCTGTGCAATATATACATAGCTATTCCAATTTATAATTTGACATATGTTAGCTTGCAATTTTTCTATGGAAACAGAAGCAAATCAAGCCTAGAATAGTATTGGACAAAAAAAAATTATTTTGTCGAGAATGATTTATTGGAACACCTTTACAACCTCTGAATTTTAGCTTGCTGGAAACTGTTTTCCATTATTAATTCATTATTATTTATTTTCTTAAGGTTAAGGATGGTCCGGAAAGATATTATATTATAAACTGAGTAGTATTTTTGCTAAAATTTTTTGTTGCCATTGATATGAAAATGTGCGTTAATGAGCCTTTGGTGAGAGGCTGGGGTTTACCCTGAAAATTGTAGTAACTTTTTACTTACTATGGAGTTCTTATTTTTATTTGCCTTCTGTTGAAAACTTGAATCACTGTAGCACACATTTGTGTGTTGTGGATTTCTTTTTATAGTAGCACGTCATTATGTACTTCACTTGAACAATTTTTTTTTTTTTTTTTTTTTTTTTTTTTTTTTTTTTTTTTTTTTTTTTTTTTTTTTTTTTTTTTGTTGTTGTGAAATTAGAAGATTTAAGTGTATATAACCAATAATAAGCTGCTATTTTTGCTTTCTTTATGTTTTTACTTTCTTTACTTTTCATGTTTTGTTTCTTCAATTTGAATAAGAAAACAATACATACCTATATTTAAAAGTGAAAAAGTTTCTTAAAAATTCTTTTTATTTTTATTTTATTTTAGAAAAGAGGTTTGATAATGACATATGCAGTAAAATATTCTAATTTCAGTAAAAATATTACTCTTTTTAGTTAATCAATGTAAAGAATTAAAAATTATATGCATATACAAGAAAATTATTATTTATTATCTTTGCTAAGTTTATAAAACCTTATCCTAACATTAGAGTGGAAAAAGTTATATGGCTCACACATAAATGTCCAAAATTGTTACATTATGTGCGCAATTCCAAAAACTAACATAGCCAACCCTTAGAAACTAGATTTCCTAATGAACTCAATCCGCAAACTCCCACTGACCTTTCTCAAAAAACCCCTCATAAACCCCACCTTCTCCGCCGCCGTCCGCCGGCGATTGTCGACCAAAAGCGGCGACGACGAGTGGAACGACGCATGGGAATCCGCGTGGCTTCCGGAGGATCTCTCTGGCAAGAATCGAGCTCCATGGGAAACCGATGTAAATTTTGCACTTCCCGATGATACTAGCAATACTACCGAAAATTCCCAAAATGTTCCTAGAGTTTCGGAAGTCGATGCGGAAACCAAAGCCTTTGTCGAGGACATGAATGAGAACTGGCACTTAAGAAAGGGGAAGCAACAGAAAAATAGTACTAATGATGATAATGAAAAGGGCATAATAAAGATCAGGGAGAATGAGAGTTCGCTGTATAGTTTGGAGAATATAAAGAGGGATTATAGGTCGAAGAAGCAGAGAATACATGCGGGCTTGTGGTTGAAGGAGATTGATAGAATGGAAGAGGCTAAGCTTGGGGATTCTATTGGTGGCAATGCTGATGATATTGAAAAGCTTCTAGATAGATGCTCAGAGTATGCACTTTTTTTTGTTTGTTAAAAGTCACAATGTTTTGGCCGTTATTTCTTTGATTTTATGTTTTTTTTTTGGTTTTGGGTATGAAATTGATAAATATGTTGTATAGTTGACTATGCTCAGGGACATATTATTAGTATTTGCATAATATTGGCATGAGATGAGTTGAAATGGAATAATGTGGTCAGAGGGGATTCATTTAGCCGACCCCGACTTGTCTGGGAATGAGTTGTAGTTGTTGTTGTTGTTGTATGCTTATGGACATAGAAGATTCAAGACCCCAAACTAGTTTGGAATTGAGGTGTAATAGATTGTTGGTTGATATAGTTGATATAGTTGATTTTGCTTATTGGATATAAAGGATTCATGTAGTGAACTCTAACTAGTTTGGGATTGAGTTGCAATTGCTCTTTTATTGATATAGTTGACTGTGTTATGGATATAGAGGATTTCCAAGTAGTCTGATATTGAGGTGTAATTGATTGATTGATATAATTGGATGTGTTTACGGATATGTAAGATTCATCTAGGGATTAAGGCGTATTACTTAGTTTGGTATTAAGGTGTAGTTGATCTTTGATTGATATAATTGACATTGTTTACATATATAGAGGATTCATTACGGATTGAGGCGTGGTTGATTGTTGATTGATATAGTTGATTTTGCTTATGAATATACCGGACTCGTAGCCGATCCAAATAGTTTGAGATGGAGGTGTAGTTTTTTTTATCCTTCTTTTATTTGAATAAGTAGGATTGAGGCGTAGTTTATTGATGATTGATTGTGCTTATGGATATAGGAATTCATATATTCGACCGTAAATAGTTTGGATTGAGGCATAGTTGATCGTTGTTTGATATAGTTGGCTGTGCCTTATAAAAAAATTTGATGTAGTTGGCTGTGCTTATTTGATGTGCATTTGAATTGATTCGTTATCGTATCATTAACTAGTTTGCAAGCAATCGTGAGTTTTAATAATTTTGTCGGGGGTGGATCTAGAATTTAGATTTAGTGGATCGGATTAGTTGAAGTCTTATTATTTGTTGACATCTTTTGCATACATGTACTTGCGAGCCGTTCGGTTGAACCCAATGCTAAGGGCTAGATCTGTATTGGGTTTCGTATACTTCCATTCAGGATCTTTTTCCTATATAAGAAATCTTGGCGCATCCCAAAGAGAAAAATATCTTCATTTCGGGGGGACAAAAGTTTTCAACTACCTATGCTGAAACGTTGTCTTGAAAGATACTGATGATGAAAGCAAGTCGTAAGTAGTAGAATTGCGGCTATATTACTTGAGTATTTGTTGACTTTAGTATACCTTTTTTCCGAAATCTTGCCACATTTCAAGCATCTTTTGTTTTGGTGGAATGTGAGTATGGAATTATGGAATTCCTGAAGTTGTGTGAGCTGATGTGGTGAATACTTGCTTTCAATGCAATCTGACGGTTAAGTTTGATACCATGATGACCTGCTATATCTTGTTAATTTCACTTTGTTTTGTGTGCAAATGTAGGATTTTTGATTCACCTAATGATGATTTAAGCAATTCAAACATTACGAATTCTGAGTTCAAAAACAAACCTGATGGCTGGGAAACAACGTCGAAAACGCAAGATGGGAATATATGGGAGATGTCACAAAGAGAGGAAGATATCTTAGTCCAAGAATTTGAACGCCGAATTGCATTCAACAAATTCCAGGTTTGTGGAGAAAATCCAATTTATGAATTCAAGCTTAGTTGCTGAGCAGACTTGTTAAGTCTGGTGAATCCGCAAGCTTTGGTTTAAGCATGTGTCTTTGTTCGAAAAGCATCGAAAATTTTTCAAGATTTAAAAAAAATTGGTGCCCACCCATGCCAAAAGCATCAGATTATTTTGCTTAGATTCTTCTTATTTGTTCTTCTTATAGATTTTTCTCTCCCTTTTTATCTTTTTCCTTTGATCAGAAACGTGTAAAAAATCCTTTTAATTGCACACACCAAGTGAGGCGACACTGTACTACTTATTAAAAACAGCAAAGCACCCTGTAGGTTGTGCTAGTTGCAGCCCATCCAAAGTTTTACGAGGGTCGAACTAGAAGTGTATTTCTCTATTGAGTATCCAGAACTAGTCTTCGACGAAGGCATTGAGCCACTGAAGGAGCGATAAATTTTCAGTCGTTAACCATCACATCCACAGTAATTTATCACACACACCCCCTCCC
>MCJB01029605.1:0-42135 GCA_002018475.1 Nicotiana obtusifolia | reverse complement strand
AAGGGACAGCGTGGTTTCTAGACTTATTTTTTTTCTTTTGTCATTTTGTCCATACACAAAAAAAAAAAAAAATATTATAAAAAGGCTGATAAGCTTACCATATCTTCTACCAGGCACTCTATTAGTTCTAGGGGCTTGGCAAATGATCATTGTATTAAACTCTGCTGTCATATGAAATGTTGAAGGACTATCAGAATATTCTGCCTAATAATTTCCCTGCAGCATGTAGGCAAAAATAAAGCCCTGAACTTGAAGCCTCTTCCTCTTTCATTGTAGAGCCAATACTACCACCTTCCTCTGAGATTGGCCTTTCTAGTCACTTAGTTATTTTCCTGCAAATGGATTTGGGTGCTTTGAAGTTGTGGTCTCTTAATGGAACTCTATGCATAGAGGTTATTGCCCTGTCACATTCCTTGTTCTGTTCCCTCTTACCACTAGGTAAATGAGGATGACACCAATGCAATTGTACGTCCTCTGAGCAGTGTCCATTAAGGGGAAAAACTTTTGTTCTTGTTTCCTTCCATTACCAGTGAAGTGTAGCTGAGTGTCTGCAACAAATCTCTTCGGCCAAATATAGCCTCTGACACTCCCTTCCAATTCATTTTCTTTGATGGTCCACATCTCTGGAGGGGTAAACATTCTCTTTGGAGCTTGTCATTTCTGATAGCAGGTCCATGATCTATTTCCGATCCTAGCCTTACATTATTCACCAAGTATGTAGCTTGCCTTATAATCCTAGTATAGCATTGACCAAGAAAATTGGTGGCTGTTGCGTACCTTGGTCAGTAACATGATGGCTTGTCATTTTCGGTCTTTCTTTATAAACTTCACTCTGTAACAATATGAGCTTGAAGTACTTTATTCTCCAATTTCATGTTCTCTAAGCTCATTGCCAATCACGATCTTGTCAGTTGTACAATTTTAGTGTTCTATGCACTTGGTTGTGACTTGTGAGTTATTTGTAGATAGGAATATAGGCTATATGTTTCCGCATATGGCAGATGGACCTCATTGTAAATTATTTTTTGCCTTTGCTAAAAATGTTTTTTTATCTTGACATGTGTTCCTTTTAACATGTACTAAGTATTCCTCTGTGATTCTGTCCGTTAATGGATAATGTAGCAATTAATAAAGTAAAATTAACACGGATTTTATAAGGTTCTGACAGTAAATAGTGAAACATCATGGTCTATTGTTTGGTGTTGTTTCTTATGCTCTGCATAAATGTTGATTATGCAGATTGCTAGTTTTATTAAAACCCATATATTCAGCCGAAGGAGGCCTATAGATGGTTGGAAGTACATGATAGAGGAGATTGGACCAAATGCCAAGAAAGGGAAGGGCAGTGTTTCAAGGTTACCTAGCATAGCTGATGCGTCAACTCGGCCTTTTAGAGAGGAAGTAACATCATCGGACACTACTTTCCCCTCTAATCGGGGGAGGACTGGAAGGTAGTACTTGTAAATTTTTGTTCATAGAACAGAGTGTCATGGTGGAACTATGGACATCAATGTTGTAAAATTAGTACTGAACTTGTCTTAGGATGTTTTATTGAATTTACTACAAAATTTTCAGTAGGTCCTAGTGGAAGTCATCTTTTTCCATCTTAACAGTCTGTATTCTTGTGTTGGTATATTTTTCTCTTCGTTTTCTATCTCGAGCTGAATATAACTTTATCATCATTTTCATGTTTAATAACTCCATCACTGACATGAGCAAGATAAATTCCTACTTTAGTTTAATATTGAAGCTTAAACCATTGCAACAATAAGCAGTAGTAGTAGTCAACTGCTGATATGTTCCGTATAAAAATTTTGATTAAAAGAATTTTAGTTTGCACCATTGAGGTTAGTTTGGTTTTCGCACCCAGTTCCAGGTGTAGTTTTTAAAACCCCATGGCTATTTTCCATTGCTAGATTGGAATTTGCTACTACTAAAGTTTTAGAACATAAGAACTGTGATATTTGTCAGTTCTTTTTGTATACTTGTCCATTTCTCTTTGATTTCGTAATTTTACACTTTACTTTCATTAAGTGGACAAACCGTACCCAAGGTATGCTTGCTAACTCTTTCATGAGTTGGACTCTAATCAGTAACCAGTATATGTGGGAACAAATTTTTATTCTGATCATGCTCAAAAAAAAAAAAAAAGATACTGTCAAGGTTGTATCCCTGAAGTATGATTTCAGATTTATGGAAGGTGCAATTAATACGTAATAGAAAGAAAGAACATTTTGCATACATTTTGACTGTAGTGATAACTTATTTCATACGATCATACATCCAAAACAGCACCAAAATCATTGTTGAGGTGATTGGTACAATAGTTGGTTACATATTTTTTCTGACTGTTAATGTTCAATGATCAAGATACAACCTTAATATTTAAAAGGAATGAAATTAACATATACTGACCTGCTTCTAGTAATGAAAGAAAGATCCGACTATGATAACTCAAAGCTTAGATATATTGAAAATCTACTGGAATAAAATATGGTGCAGCTCGATCAGTGTAAGAATTTTGGAGGAATAGAAGGGTAAACCCGAAAAGTTAGGTTAATAACTACACTGACATACCTAACACGGGTAAATCAATATTCTCAGCTGCCCAGTCTCTCCTTTTACCATCATTTTGCACCAAACTACTTCTTATTCTGACTATAGTATTCAACACAACGCGTACATCTCAATTTAAACTAGGACTTCTCTTCATCTGATTGGGGACCTGCTGCAGGCCCTGGGGCGGCATCAACATCAACGAAGAATTCCTCAACTAAAACAAAGCCAAACCAAAAGCATGAGAACAATTAATTCATAACCAAAGCAAAGCAAAGAAAAAAAGTTTAGCAGTCATGCCATCTATAAACTATAGGAAAAATTCCTACCCAAGCAAGTTATTCATGATCCTAAGACAGGTAGAGGCGGAGCTAGAATTTCAGCTTTATGAATTCTGAATTTTAGAACGATAACTTCAAGTACTAATAATTAGATTCTAAATTTAATATGTGTACATATTTGGCGCATTTATTAATACAAGTACATTATTTGAGCAAAAGCTATAGGGTTCGGCTGAACCCATAGTTGGGCTTCTACCCTCGCCCCTAAAGACAAGCACAACTTTCTAGACATGCCTTGCACGAATCGTAACACACCCTATAGTTAGGCTTCTACCCCCGCCCCTAAAGACAGACACAACTTTCTAGACATGCCTTGCACGAATCGTAACATCATTGCATTGTACTAAACATTCATACCCTCATTGAATAAGGGAGTCGATGAAACAAGTAAGAAAAAGGGAAGGCATAGCAAGAAGTATTATTGTGGAATAGCAGACGATAGTCATTTAATGAAAGTAAACACATTTGACATATGCTTTGAGAGATGATATCAGAAGTTCTCAACTAGGATAAGCAAACAACAAAGCTACCATTAACTCGATAGATAAAACAACGTAACCCCTAAAAGGTTATGATGATGGTACCACAGTTACTGCATAGAACATGCAGCTCAATCACCACTAAGCTCCTTCAAGTGGGAAAAATACACGGTGATGATTTCAGAAGAGAACCATGTAAGTATAACATGCAAAAGCAAAAGACTAGAATGTTTAAAGCCGTGCTGCAATCAATGTATCAATAGTTAACTAGTACTGTGGCTTATCAGGCTAGTCAGAAAATTTGCAATTGAACATTCAGGTGGCACTAAATGTTCATGACCAAACCATGTCGCACAAAGGCATGAAAGCCAGATTGCATTGACAAAGATCAGAGCAGATTCCAACAAGATTTAAAAAGAGAGAATATTGACTATAAAAAGACCGCAGCCATTAATATACATCTAAATAGCTTTCAAAAAGAGCACATAGATGTGGAGACAGTTAAAGCTAATGATTTTTCTAACTTCTCAATCTGTTTCTGATTCAAAACATAATATTACATGGGCAAGAAAGTAGTAATTCTCACCTATATCTTCTTGTTCTGGAGAATCAAGCAGAATATCTGAATCGGAAGGCAAAAAAGGGGAACCAGGATAGTTTCCTAGAGATCCTAGATCTGCAATTAGTATTGAATCAGAAGTTACAATTAATTAGACCAAGGAGGAAGAGAAAAAATGATAGAAGGGAAGAAAAATATGGGACAAGCTTGTATATACGAGAAAGGGGGGCTAGAAAATGCTAAGAGCAGGAAAGGAATCATCAAATTCAGAAATTTATGTAGCCAACACAATTATTAAAGAAGTTCAAGGAGCAATGCTTAGAGCCAAAATTTGCTTTCCAGGAGTCGTGCGATTAAAAAGACTTTAAATTTTGTATGAAGAAAGTTACCTCCTAAGTTTGACAAGTCTGTAGTTAGATCTGAAAGACTGAAGTTCCAAGGAATCTGATCAAAGGATCTCAGCATATCTCTAGAATTACCAACCCCATTATCTGGCGGAAGTTGCAATCCTACTGAACTTGCTACATCAGATGGGAATGAAGTGTCGAGGGCTGCTGTGTCAATTCCCATCCCTGAAATCTCCGAAGCAGTGAAGGGGAAGTGGCCACTTGAAGCCACTGATGCAGGGCTTACAGGCATATCAGACATAGATGACATGGCATTGCTAGGTGGAACAGCTGGTGCCACATCAGATACACTGGTTTCTACCACCATACTGTCAACAGATAGGAAAATGTTGAGCGCCATTAGTCATGCTATTTCTCTTAAGAAACTAATAGAAACAGCCTTCTACCATTTGAAGCCCAAAAACATTATATTCCACCAGAGTGATTGTCTATTCCTATTTGACAAGCTTGATAGAGAAAATTAACAAATTAGGACATAACAACAATAAAACAAGTATGGCGGATTTTGCAGGAAAAAGCAACCTCTTTCACCAACCTACACTGATTAAACCAACTTATACCTTCAGTAATACTTATAAACAATGCGAAGTGGCTGGAGTCTTCACCAAATTCTATGAAGCATGAAATATATGCACATGTAATGGTGTAGAGTCAAATTCAAGTTCCTTGGGCACATGCAAGTACAAGGAGGGTCACTAAATAAGGAATACATGAACCCTAATAGGGCACACTGGTCAACTGGGAAAGTGTTTATGGATTTCTTGAGTTCTAGTTTCATATTTCAAAATTTAAAAGGGAAACATAGATTCTCACTCATTTCCAGAATTCATACGCGTTGGATGATAGTTGCTTGGCGCAGGCACACCATTAACCACATGGCAACTGGACATGCCCATAGAATTAAAATGAGGTTGAGCTTCAGCTGGAAGTGGAGGTTGCTGTAGGAGGGGGTATCCCATGGGCAAGTTGTTGACTGCACTGAAAACAAGAGGCAATGAATAACAATGGCAAGAAAGCATACAAGAGTATTGTTCAATAGCTCTGTAGATAACATTAAGTTCATGCTCTCTTAAAGTAGCTTAACTCCAATTTGAAAGGGACTGATAGTTTAACGTTGTGCCAGAAAGTGAAGAGGTGATGGTCCTCCTCCTTTTCAGAAAATGAAAGGGGGAAAAGACGAAGACAAAAAATGGCTATGAAATTGAAATGACAGTAATGATAAATAAAATTACCTGGCATGGTATTTATCCCATTCTGCATCGGAGTCAATGGAACCTTAGGTGGCACAGGGTATTTCATTAGATAATATTGATGCTCAAGCAAATGATTGAACAAGATGATTTGTTTCTTCAGTTTAAGCCTAATGTAGTAGGCCCGAAAGAAATCTGCATTTTCCTCTTCCAATTTTTGCCAAACTGTATTCAGTATAAAGATGTTTAAAGGACTGAGAACTGACACCTAACAGCCAAAGTTATAGACCCGATAGCTACTCAGTAACAATAAATATGAGAAAGCATATTTCAATCAAGCAGCAAATGCATAAAACACCACAATCGCAAACAACTGCATTCTTGATATACATACCAAGTGTTGTAAATCCAGGATCTATCCTTGCACGGTTAAGAAGTGTTTTAACGACTTCATCCTTATTCATATACAATTGTAAGCACCGTTCGATCAAGTTTTGGACCTACATCACCAATTTTGTCATGATAAAATTAACGAAAAAGGTACTACAGGGAACAGCAACTTCCCTTACACACTCACACACACTTGTATAAAAGTATGTTCTTCTGAAAAAAGAACTATCTTACTAGCTCAATATCTTCACGTGAAACTTTCCGGTTGTCATTGCCTGATGCAGAAACTGAACCTGAATCTGCTACAGGTGTTTCCGTTGTATTGTTTTGCTGGTCACTTTGGGCCTCATGAGAAGCCTGGTTTGAAGATTGTTTCTCAGTTGTGTTTTGTAGATCCTGCAGTTATTGCAATAAACAATTTATGAAAAAAAGTTCCACATTTGAACAACACCTTATTAAAGGAATTCCGTTGTAAAAATGAATACCTAAATTTATAAGGTTTCAGAATTGTAGTCATCTGATTATATTATTTGCTGGCTCTATAAGAAAATGAGATAGATAAACAGTTAACTATTACAGGATAAAAAGGAACAACCTATATTGTAGACGGGAGATTACTCAGCCTTAAATATTAAGCCACAAGTGTAAGCAGCAAGTCAATTGAGTCATAAGTTGTTTCAATAAGTTGCTGAGAAACTTTAAAAAAAAATTATATAGCATTGCAAAAAAAGTGAAAAATCCATAAAACAAACCAGAGAAACACATGAAGGATCTGAACACGTCAGAAGTTACTATATTAAGATATAAACACAAGAACCTGTGTGGTCTTCATCTTAGCTAACTGCAAGCACATTAAATATCTCCATGAAGCTCCAACACACCATGGCTATAGCTTGTATTACTACTTCTAAGATCTCTCAATAAAGGAGAACAAATCAACTGAGAAAAAAAATGGAAGAAAGATTAAGAAAAAGTTACAAGTCCACTGACTGTGTAAATAAAAGATCAAACTTCAGCATAAAATTTCAGGATAAAGAAAGTAAACATCACTTCTCTGTGCAAGGAACTCATATCTTTCCACTTCCCAATAAAGATGAAATTGAAACAATATCTTTCCACTTCCCAGGAGCATAAGTGATCTGCTCTGATGAATGAACTCCATTTTTTGATAAAGCCAAGATTTTTGCACTGAATATCAATCATTACGTTTCCAAAGATCCACCCACCCATCTATGCAAAAAAAAAATGTTCCCTTTTCACCAAAAGTACCAATGAAACAAAAGATCTGCTTTGACTTTCCATCCTGCTTTTCTACACCTTCAAAAATTCTACTTTTCCTTTACGCCCAAATTGGTCAAACACACAAGAGGAGCTTCTTTCCACACTTCCCTCTTCCTAGCATCCATATTTTCCACGTACCAACTTGTCATGCATCCGCCATCGTTTGAGATGACCATAATAAACAAGGAATATTTTAAGACATAATTCTATTACAATGTTTTAATGTTGTAACAGATGTTCAACATCCTTCCCATTTAATGAGCACATGCAGCATCAACTTACTATTATACATCTCATCTTCCGCAGATTATCTCACATTAGGTTAGAATAGCACATAGTATACCACGTGAAAACCCACCTTTAGATGCTTCAGTATCCCACATTGACTTCCACATGGTCCTCATATAACCTCCATTGAGCAGGTAGTTATAGTATGACTTCATTAAAAAACAGTTGCTGCTTACCCATTCCATAATATTGTCATTTTTCCTCATAAAAAATGACATTTTACCATTCTTTCAAACTACATACAGCAATATCTAGCAATATATATTCTGAAGGTAACCATCCACTTCATCACACTCCAAT
Source organism: Nicotiana obtusifolia (assembly GCA_002018475.1). Lineage (NCBI taxonomy): Eukaryota > Viridiplantae > Streptophyta > Magnoliopsida > Solanales > Solanaceae > Nicotiana > Nicotiana obtusifolia. The sequence goes on along the minus strand of MCJB01029605.1, from coordinate 34,344 downwards.
CTTGAATAGATCTCCAAAAAGATGCTTCCCCACATACTTGTATTTCATCACTCCCGAGCAGTTAAGCTATCATGGCATGCTTATCAACTGTTACAAAAAATAGTTGGGAATTCTTCCTTCAAGATTAAGCCTCCACACCAAACATCTCGCCGATATAATTTGACTATGATTGCTATCTGCGAACCCGATGAATCTTGAGAACTCCTTCACTCCCCTCATGATTACCTCTCCATGTGCATAACCCATAAGTGGCCATAATACTATCAAGAAAACCACTTATGCTCATCAATAGTTGTATTTTGTAAGAATCAGCCTCTTCCATAGTACTTCCTTCTAGCGCTGCTCCTCTTTGGTTTATGAGAGTTAGCTTTTGGGGTTGAATTAGGCACAAAGTTAATTTTCTTAAAATGGTATTAGAGCCATACATCACACATCCCTATTGTTGTATTTCCCAATGTAGAGCCCTAATGTTATGTTATCCACGCTCCAGTATCTGACCCTGGGTGTGCGGGGCAATGTTAGAGTATCTCACATTGGTTGAGGAAATGAATTGTTGTCTCCCTCTCCCCCTTTGATTTCTCTATATCCTATTCTTTCACATTTCAATTGGCTTTTCCCCCTTTAGATTCACAGAGAAAACCAAACTTAGTTAGGATAGTCAAACTAAATCTTCTACACAATCATGTAATGCAACAAATTCTAACTATTAAACACTTGCATGTTTCTTTTATCCAAATGGAAAATTACCTTCTGTTTCATCACTCTCTCTTCTCGCCTCGGAGCCCAATTCTATCCTATCTCTTGAGCACCTTAGTTTGGATTTATATGGCATCTAATCTTTGCTACCAGAACCAATGAACAATTATCTTTGTGATTCCCAAGGCATGACCAGAAATAAGAAGATGATATATTGAAGCTACAAAGGATAAAAAACAACCCTTATCAAAAGAGCATGGTGTCACATGGGAGCTTGAAAGGATATCAGAAGAAGTCATGAACAATTAATGTAATGGAAGGAGAAATATGTGAAAAAGGAGATGATGCAGAGGAGTACGTCCAGTATTTTGTGGTCACTCAGATGATCACTAGCAGCCCAAGCGTGCTAGAGTAGAGAAATGCTTTGTCTGCACCAAAATGCTGTTGATCTTGTATACAAGAACTAAAGCATTATTTCGACAGATTTCCACAACCGAAAAAGGAGGATCTTTGATGAGGATGAAGTTCAAAAAATTGCTTTCCGTTGGGGGAAACGATAATGAAATCAATTATCTATTAAAGAAGGTGCATATGCATCAGGAACAATTTAAAAAGTGCATGATAATTTCTCCAACCTGTTACAATTAGACATAGTAAAGTTGAATGATTGTACCTGATAATCCTGGAACCTGTCTACCTAGATGCTATACGTGATTTATGACAAATTTGCCTCTTATTAATGAAGTCCTAAAGTTATTTCTCATCATGAGATGAAATTAGCATGGATTTACCAAATGGCAAACCAAAGATAATCTTCAGCTTCAATATGAGAGTTGAAAAATGCATTATCAATTATGAAAGGTCAAATATCCACATTTTGCAAGAGCCTAGTGTATGATAATACATAGAAGCAGAAACTCTAAAAAAACTCCAGCTGGTTGTACGCAAATTACTATTGCTGTCAAGATTCTAGTACTAAAAAAATTCCCTTTGATTATCACTAAGCAAAAATAATCAAAATTTCTAAACATACAAGAACCCCATCTGACAAATCTCCACACTAAGCTGTAATCATTAGAAAAGAAATGTTACAGCCAGCATTTTGAGCTTAAATAGACCCAATTTTAGAAATAAAATCAAGTGTTTGTATAAAAACAGAGAGAGAAATAAGACAAACCTGCAGTAGCTGGTGTCCAACAAGAGGCAAATTTTAGCTTGCTGGCCAACTAAAATCACCAGAAGAAAATAGAAAAACTTGAAGTGGGAAAGAAGTATTTTAACTAGGAAAGCTAAAAGAAAATAAACTTGGAAATTCTGCACCAAAAGCTTGAAGGCATGGCTTAAAGGCCATAAGAAGAAGAAGAGGAGGAGAGTGGAACAGTTGTGGAAGGTTTTAGAGCAGGGTAAAAAAAAAAATGGTCTTTCTTTGTTGGTCCATTTTTGTTCAGTAAGTTGTTGCTGTTAGTGTTAGTTGGCAAATGGGCTAGTGAAAATGTTCATATTACCGCCAAACCATAAATTCAACAGTAGCAATTATTTTATTCTAATTATTGAACCCTTCCTTAACAAATGTCTCATTTTGTGCATTAGAAGGAAAAGATCAATAATTTAATAATAATGACTTAGTAAAGTTAACTCCCTCTCATGTATCTTGAAAAAGCAGTGTGGTGTGGATGGACAAGGTCGAAAAGGCATGACTTTTATCTTTTATGCAATGTATATTTTAGCAAAATCGGAGGGGCGTAAGACTGAAAATCATAATGCAATGCCTAAATTGTTAGTTACATTTTAATAATTGGCTGCCTAAATGATACTAACACCTTTTTATCTCAAAAAAATGTTACTTCTCTTTTACCTAGAATCAAGTAAAGTAATCTTAAACCAATTTTAAAATATATCATTTCATTATTTTGATATGATAACAATTCCAATACATACTATAAAGTTATAATTATTAAATGTACACATTTTGATACAGGAAAAATAATAATTTATGTGGTCAGGTTTATCTACAATTTGTCAAATTGATCTTCAATAAATGGAAAGTAGGACTATGAAAGTAGTAACTTAGATTTTGTAGTAGTAAAAGTATTCATTTTTAGTTCTGTTTAAAGTTTAGGGCTCACAATCAAAGTGGTCCAACCTAACAGATCTACTAGTCCATCAAACCGATCCTTTGATAAAGAAATTAGCGATAAACAGAGGACCACTCTTTTCTGCAAATAATTACATGCCAATTTCACAATATGCTATCATCTAAAGGACTGCAACATAATCAAATATCTCCATGCTACTGGTTTCTGTCTTTTGTAATATTCTTTTTGTTTTTTATATTATTTCTTTGTATGAAGCCATTTAGTGATATAATGTTCATATTATATAATATATGAAAAAGGGTCAAAACTACTTTTGTGCTATGCGAAATTGAATAACTTTACCATCCGTTAAAAGTTGGTCCCTGCCGTGACCAAAATGGCTCAAATTTACCCTTCTATATAATTGATCTATTTTTTATTATTCTTACTTAAATACATTGACTAATCTTTAAATACATTATAAATTTAAAATATATTTTAAACAACATGCTTAAAAGTAGCTACCTGATGTCATTTTCATTCAATTTTATCCTTATACTATGTGTATGATTTAATTTTGCCCTCCTCCAACTAATTATTTTCAGGGACACAATTAATATGTTGTACGCCAAATGTATCTGTGTTTTCACATGCATGTTTTAAACCATACACAAAAAGTACGTGAATTAATATACACTAGTAGAAATGCAATGAGATAGTTTTTTGAATTAAATTGACTGATCAAGCAAAAATATTACATTTTTGGAAAGAAGGGGCGGCTAGATCAATTATCATTATGCAAGGAAAGTCACGGCAATCCAATGAAATTATGAAAATATTCACGAGCAAAACTTGAATTGAGTTATTACGGAAAAAAATTCAATATTGAATTGGCTACCGTTATTCTTAGGCTGCCTTGGGCATATTGCTCGACTAGATTAGTAGATATAGGCGCCTGTCGAATATTTTTCTTAAAAATAAATTATCAGTGAATAAACAAAATAAAAAAGAAAGCAGGAAAAAAGGCAAAATAGAAAATAAAGCCAAGAGTAAAAACTAAAACAATATCTTCGTTACTTCTACTATCAATAACATGATCTAATGGTAGGAAATATATATATTAGGAAAAGGTCTTTATATAATTCTTTAAACTATAGAATAGATCATTGGCGTTGTTATTACAAACAAGAAGTTATATGATTAATCCCAAAAAACTTTCTTTGGGAATTTTTAAGCTTTTGAGGAAAAAAGCCTGACAAAAATACTAAAGAGTTTCATTAGTAGCAGATTATTAAAAGCATAATATAAAAGATTAGTATTAATTAATAATTAACAAATATGGCAGTAAAATATTTTACATATAGCAGATTTCATTCAAATCAAATCAGCAAGAATAAAGCTGCTTAAAAAGGCTATCCTTGTATTTAATATATTTCCCTAATTTTTCTCTCCATTCCATAATATGTTTTATGTTTTCGTTGGAAACCAATCTATTCCATGATAGACTTTTTCTTTTCATACATGGATCTTTTTATACAATGTAATGTAGCGAAATTATACATCTTTATATTCTGATGAAATGAAATAAACTACATGTATTTCATGAAAAAAAAAATGTATGTTTGGGGTATATTATAAATCATGTGTTTTTAGGAAAAATCATGTATATATGCATATGTTATTTATACACTTATTTATACTAAAATAGATAATATTGATATACCATTTATATTTTGCACAAATATAACGTGCATATTTTTATAAATTATCCGTATATAAAGAGTATGTGTGTTGTCATGAACTCTAAAGGGAGCTCAAATATATAAAGAATGGTATATGCTGAATGTGTGTACTCCATCAAGGATATGAAGTCATTTGCCTACACATGTAATGTGCCTGCTGCTCCAAGATATACAAGCCTACTGCAAAGCTTGTTATTTTAGTTGGATAGGTGTGTTGGAATTAACTATTCTGGTTTGTTTTGTTTGATTGCTAGCTTAGTTGCCTTAGCTATGGTCTTGTAACTAACTCTTTGGTGATTAATAAAATACTGTTGATTACCAAAAATAAAATAAAACATGAAATGACATATTTTTTTTCCCATACACATATTAATGGCATGTTAATATTTTAGATTAAATTTATGTAAGGTATTTGCTAGCAATATACTTTGAATAATATCAATACAATAATGTATTATGATGTGTGTGTGTGTAATATGGGGTATAAAATACATATAAAAATTATATATGACATATTTTACATTATAGTTATCACAATATAATATACTTGAAATATATTAAAGATATATATAAAAATAAAATTGTACAGAAAAAAGTTTAAAACTCAAAAGAAAAAAAAAATACTAAAATTCTCATTGTGCAGAGGGAATTATTTTTGATATATTCTTCTTTTAGAATCTTTGATATATTGGGTAACTGTTATTTATGGAAGAGAAAAAAGAAATTAAGGAAGAGTGAGGGAAAAGAAAATATAGTAAAAAGTGTATTAATGTAGAGGGATTCCTTAGTTAATGGAGTTATCAACGTGAAAGTGTTAAAAAATAAAAAAAAATTATGCCGTTTTTGAAATAAACAAAGCCTAGTATCATTTATGAGAATAACTTTTAAAAAAGGAGCAACCATGTAAAAATCTAAATGTTGGAATCAACAAAAATATTTGTCATCGAATTTCTAATACAAAATAGATAAGAGTTATAGACGACGGATTAAATTTCCGTCACCAAATAGTTCCCACCAAAAATGAAAATATGTAAATTTTTACTTTGAAGATAAACAAAAAATAGTTTGCGAAAAGTGTCTATCCTACTTATATAATTCAGTTATATCCTGAGTCAATTTGATTCCAACTACCGCAAGAAGACTTAGTTGTTCACTTTTCAGAAAGTCAAAGTAAAGACAACTAAACATCATGATCTAAAATTATTATCTTAATATTTTATTTATAAGTTAAATAGTAAAATAAAGTCTTAGTTTTAAGTTAGCTTTCATTTATCAGATAAAGACGTAGTTCTCAGTTAGTTTTCAGTTATCAGATAAAGATTCAGTTTTCAGTTTTAGCTTTCAATTATTATATACAGATTCAATTTTTAAATTCCGTTGTAAGTGTTAGATCAAGTTTTCTATACCAATTTTAGTTTTAAGACTTCTCAGTATGTGCTATGTGGATTGCTTGCCTTAATTGCTGCATTTTACTATATTTAAGTACTTCTCAGAAAGTCAAAGTAGTGACTAATAACATCATGATCTAGCACTATTTATCTTAATATTAATATTTTATAAGTTAAATAGTAGAACTATTTCCTTATTACTAGTACCGAAGAAACCTTACTTTTTTTTTTTTTAGTTAAATAAACATCGCTTATTTTAGTTTAAAAGATACTAAATGAACAAAGATCCATACTTTGAAACTATTTAAATTGAAATGAGACTAGCACTTCACATCTATGGACTATGGTCCAGTCATCTTCATCCGTCTGATAAATGTGTTTCCATTTGTTGAGGATTCGAACATTCTAAGAAATGAGAGTAATTTGCATTGCGAAAAGAAGAAATCCCTTACCTTTTTATTAATGTAAGAAAACAGGACAGAAAGAGATGATTAAAAGCCTGTTTAGATTCGTTGATTGTAAATAGCTGATAAATTTGAAGTGTTGAAAAATATTTTTGAGTGCAGAAACTGATTTTTTAAATAAGTATTTACGTGTTTGAATAGATGCGCTGAAGCTGATAATAAGCAGTTGATGTGTTTGGTAGAAAAGTGCTGATAAGCTATTCTTTTGTTAAAATGACTAAACTACCCTAAAAAAATTACAAAAGATTATAAATTAAAAAAATTCTTTATAAAGAAAAAGATGACAAACAAATATGGAATGAAGAGAAAGTTAGAAAATTTTTATTTTGGGAAAAATATTTTGTGAATTAAAAAATATTATTAAGGATAAATTAGTAAAAATCTTGGTCAAACTAAAAGTGTTTATAAGCCATAAGTTGGGCGTAACCAGCTTATGACTTATGCTTATTTTAGCTTATAACCACTTGACTTATAAGCACTTTGGATGTTTACCAAACGCGTAGATAAGTCAAAAGGTACTTATAAGCCAGTTTGACCAGCTTATAAGCTTAGCCAAACACAAATTTAAGACATTTTCTTAAACCCAAATTGAAAATCTGAATTATTACACTAAGACCTCATTTGAGAGATAATTCGATAATTCTAGCGAGCTTATACCTCATGAATAGGCAATGTGGGTGTATTTATGTTGTATTAAGGTTCATGCCTCATATCATATAGATTATTTTTTTCTTTCAATTTTAGAAGTTGTTATTCCATTGTTGGAATTTTGTGAAACAAGAGTCATGGATGAGTAGGTGTTACTTGTGACATGTTTGTTTTGTTGTGCAGAGTGCAGACCAACCACTTAATGAACAAAGAGAATCAAGTCATATTCTAATCTTCAGCAAAAATATGATTGGCTGCTTGTGCACACGTTTCAAGAATAGAGTCGTTGATCGTGGCACTCATTTCGACCGTCGATTGTGTTTTCCTTGCTTTGATTGTGCTATTCCATGTCCGATACTTATTGGGCTAACATTCATTAAAGAGAAAAAACGTTCCCTAGTAAGATTTTTTCGTTACTTAGGGCTCGAACTCGAAATTTCTAATTAAGAACAAAAGAATCTTATCTATTCCACCATAATTTTTAGTAACTTCAAACTTTCTAGGTCTTATTGACTGTGGATTGTAGAAAAAATACTGATAATATTGACCAAAAACAAGAAGGAAATAAAATAATTTATCGAACAAATACTGTGCGTGGCAAGCCAATGCCTTGAAAGCGATTTCGACTCAACTGGGTGTAAATCGTTAAGACCAGTTGCTCCCCAGGTTCCACAACGCTTTTAAACACGTGCACTCGTGGCTGGAAGTTTAGTGTTTATACAAAACAATTGCCCAGAAAGTGACTGAAGAAGAAGAGAGGGCGATGGCGTTTTTCTGTGTTCGAAAACTTCACAAACAACTCCTTATATAGGTAAAATGCTAGAACTGTTATAAGAATGAGAATTAAGTTGAAGGTTATAAAACTAAAAGAGCAATTACAGAATTCAAGTAGTAGTTACAACAATTTAAAGCATAGCTGTTACAAAGCAATAAATTAGGCGTTGCATAATTGAATTCAAAGATAATGAATTTGGACATGTTCTGGTAAGCATGTATCTGGAAACTTTTTTAGTAATCTTAAAAAATGAAAAATAAAGAAATAATTTTTCAGCAAAACTAGATTTGGATTAGGCCTCACGTATATCTCGCGCGCGGGAGGAGAGGGGAGGGAATTGATCTGTTTTGCTTTCAGGACCAATTTCTCACGTGTGCGAGACCACTCCATTTTACTAGCTCTTCACAAGCCCAACAAAGAGTAATTCAATATAAAGAGAAGAAAGAAATTTTCCACAACTGATGAGGGACACTTTGTCTTTCACAAAAGATAAAAAAGTAGAGAAGAAAAAGGACCAAAGGAATCTTTAACTTTGCATTACCAAGTATAAATAATACTAACAATCCCCCACTAATACAAAGACAAAAATAGAATAAGAACAATTCTGGACAAAAGAAGGAACATGAACTTAAGTGTCAATATCTTTCGATTTAAATTGACACGTAGTGAAATGATGCAACAACTAGCATCCACAAAGTGAAGTACTTTTGAACCGAATGGACATGAGTTGAGACCCCCACAACACAAATTATATCCTTAATTTTATGCAAACTCCACAATACTAACAAAGTGCTTTTATGGTCATGCACACACTTTGGGTCTCATGAGTGCTCTAGAAAGACATCCCAAGTCTTTCATAAAAGGCGATTGCACCTTTATACTTACAAAGGTGATTCCATAAAGTCTATCTACACATAGACCACCTTAAGGCTATGGAATCATTAAGAGCAAAATAAGCTTAATCTTATAAAGCACTACTACATGCCATATTGATAGGAAATGTAGTGCATATTGAGGTCTCATATGGATTCGTTTCACCACAAATAGGTATCCACCATACTTCCTCAAACCACGGGCTTTAGCCCCATCCCCTCGACGTTTCAAGGATAACTTTCCTTGCCAAACCATTGGTTAAAGGACCCGCCAAATTTCTTTCGGATCTTACATAATTAAGAAAATAATACCATGTTTCAATAATATTTTTTTTTACCGCAACATGTCTAATGCGGATATGTCTTCTTTTTTTTATTGTACACACTATTTTTGGCAATTCCAATTGCCAGCCTGTGAGTCACAATGTAGAAAAACTGGTGAAGCTTGTCCTTCCCATAAAGGCACGTTTGCCAATAAGTTAATCAGTCACTCGGCTTTTTGCCCTGCTAACTCAAGAGCAATAAACTCAACTCCATAGTAGATCGTGCTATACAAGTCTGTTCTGAAGACTTCCATGAAATAGCACTTGCACCCAAAGTAAATACATAGCCACTAGTGGAGCTTACTTCATCATTGTTAGTAACCCAGTTCACATCACAAAATCCTTCTAAAATAGCAGGAAATTTACTAAAATGCAAACACCAATTCATAGTACCTCTCAAATACCTTAGCAAACGATAAAGAGCATTCCAATATTCACTACTGGGGTTGTGAGTATATCTACTCAATCTACTAACAACATAAACAATATTAGGCCGTATATAATTCATGAGAAACATCACACTACCAATTTTCTTAGCATATTCAGTTTGAGAAACACTGGATTCTTTGTTCTTTCTCAATTATATGCTATGATCATAAGGAGTTATCACATGAGCTACATCAAAACAATCAAACTTTTTCAATATTTTCTCAATATAATAAGACCGAGACAAATTGAAAAACTATTAGAAGTTCTTTTGATTTTAATTCGTAAAATCATATCTGTTTCTCCAAGAGCTTTCATTTCAAATTTAGAAGACAAAAAAAAAAAATCTTAATCTCATTTACAACATTCACATTAGGGCCAAAAATTAACATGTCATCAACATATAGACATATAATCACACAATCCGATCCTATCATCTTGGAACAAATACAAGTGTCAGATGCATTAACAACAAAATTATTATCCACTAATGTACTATTAAACTTTTCATACCATTGCTTAGGTGCCTACTTTAGACCATACAGATACTTTCTCAGTTTACATACTTTATTCTCTTGTCTTTGGATCACAAACTCCTCAGGTTGAGTCATATAGATCTCTTCCTCTAAATCACCATTTAGAAAAGCCGTTTTAATATCCATTTGATGTATCAATAAATTATGAATAGCGGTTAAAGCAACAAGAGTTTTAATAGTCGCTGCCTTAGTTGTATGAGAATAAGTGTCAAAGTAATCAATACCTTTCTTTTGGTTAAAACCCCTAATTCTAGCCTTATATTTCTTAATTGTACCGTCAGGTCTCAATTTTTTCTTAAATATCCACTTGCTACTTATGGGTTTACAACCTTTAGGCAAATCAAACAAGTCCGAAGTGTGATTAGAAACTATAGTTTACTTTTAATGGCCTCTTTCAAAAATTTAATAGCTATTGGCCTTATTGCTTCATCATAAGTCTTAGAATCTTCTTTTATTAAATAGATAGACACTAATTCATCATTCAAAACATCAAGATCAATATTTTCAGTCAAGAAATAAGTGATAAAGTCAAAACCAAAGCTAGCTTCAATTCTATGTCTCTTACTCCTTCTAAGTTTTATTTTCATGCTCATTAGCAGTAACACTAGAAGAAGGCACAATATAAGAATTAACAGACATATGTAGAAATATTGTTAGACACATCACTAGGCACATTATTTTTCAATGGAAAAGTATGCTAAAAAAATTCTGCATCTCTAGATTCACAAATAGAATTATCATTCAAAGTCATAAATCTATACGCATCACTATTTTGAGCATAACCAATAAAAATAACATCAAAATTTTTGGGTCCAACAGTTACTTGTTTAAAATCAGGTAGATCAACCTTAGCCAAATACCCTTACACTTGCAAAATTTTCAAGTTAGGGGCAAATCCTTTCCGTAACTCATACGAGATTTTATCTAACTTCTTATGAGAGACTTTATTAAGAACATAACATGCAGACAACACACCTTCCCCCCCCTCCCCCCTCACATATTATCAGATAAACTCGAACTCAAAAGCATAGAATTCATCATTTCCTTAAGGGTTTTCCGTTCGGCTAAACCATGTTATTGGGGAGTACAGGGAGCACTAACCTCATGTATCATATAGTTTTTCTCATAAGAGGCTTATAGAGTATTAGTATTATATTTACCATCCCTGTCAGACCTAAGTCTTTTGATTTTCTATTTAATTGATTTTCTACTTCTGTTTTGTATTTCAAAAATATGCTTTCAGCTTCATCTTTTGATTTAAGAAGATATACCTTAGCGTATCTAGAAAATTCATCTACAAAAGTAATGTAGTTTTTCTTTCCACCCTTATTAACAATTTTCTTAAAATCTGCTAAATCTGAATGCACTAGTTCAAGCAATTCTATCTTTCTACTAGTTACATTCTGAAAAGGCTTTTTGGTATGTTTTGCCTCTACACAAACAAGACACTTAGAAAAATTATCAATATTAACTGCAGGAATTAATTCTATTTTTCTAAGTATTTTAATAGAAGCAATATTAACATGACATAGTCTACCATGCTACAAATCAAAAGACTCAGCAATATAAGCAGAATTGGAAGTACTAGCATTATTAGTAATCTCTTGAGCGATATTTAGTATAAATAAACCTCCACTGAGGTAACCCTTCCCAACAAAATCTCCCCCACGAGAAATAACAACTTTATCAGCTTCAAAAATAAGTTTAAGACCTGTTTTGTTGAGAAGCACACCAGAAACTAAGTTTCTACAAAGGGAAGGTATGTACAAAATATTGTTCAAGGATAAGTTTTTGAAGAAGTTAAGTTAAGGAGAATTTTTCCTTTACCCATAACTCCAGTCGTAGTGAAATTACCCATATAGACACACTTGCCATCAGCAGATTCCTCAAAGTCGTGAAACAACTCCTTATTGGCAGAAAGGTGCCTTGAAGCGCTAGTGTCCAGTATCCATTTAGTCTTGTTAGCCACCATGTTTGCCTCAACGACCACAACATCAATGATATCACCAGCCTCAGTAAGGTTAGCTTGGATGTGAGCTTTTCCTCCATGCTTTGAGCTTTGTCCTGTCTCTAGTTGCACTAGAAAGCCTTCTGACAAGTTTTGCCGCAGACATAGCAAGGTCCTTTCGACTTTTAAATTTGGCCCTCCGGATTATTAAAGTAATCCTGCTTCTTCACATGTCCTTACTTCTGTTTTCCTTTAAAATTGTCTTTCACAAAAGTACTCGAAGATTCCACAAGGTTAGCTTTAGAAGAATTAGGAGAGAGAGATTTCATCTTATCCTTACGTCGTTCTACCGACTAAGACTTAGCAAATTTATAATTTATAAACAAATAAAACAAAGGGTTAGTCATATGGTTGAGCAGATGCCCTCGAATATTTTTATTATTTTCTTCAATTTTTAGCAGTATCATCATCTACAACATTAGTAGTAGTATTAGTACTATCAGGAACATGAGTAGCACTAGAAATAACATCAGCAGGTGGTTCGTTAAATAAAACACAATCAACTTCTAATTGTTTAAAAAAAATTAAAAGTTTCTAGGACCAATACTTATAATTATTTCCATCTAAAGGCTCAAGCTTTGACAGAGCAGGAAGTGTTTTACTCAAAGTGGTAACCATTAGTCAATCTTATATGTAGGAAGTCACTTTCAAATTTATGATGACCCGATAGGTCATTTTGAGTTCTAGCCCTTATTTTCGTATTCCGAACCTCGATTAGCTCCATTTAGTGTTTCTCGTTATGCATGCGAAGTCCGTGTATTTTTCCGAAAAGTTTATATGTGAATAATTGAAGAAAACATGAATTTTAGCTTTAAAAATGATTTGAGTTGACTGCGGTCAACATTTTGTGTAAATAACCTTGGATCGGTATTTTGACAATTCAGGTAGGTCCGTTCATGATTTTGGACTTGCGCGTATGCCCGGAATTGAATTCGAAAGTCCCTTACTTGATTTGATGTGATTTGTTGATCGTAGGTTGACTTTATTTCTACCGGGTTTGGATTTCAGTTCCGGAACTTGGTATAGGTCCATTTTATTATTTAAATTTGTATGCAAAATTTGGTGCAAAATAGAGTTGACTTGATAGGATTCGGACGATCGGTTGTGAATTTGGAAGTTCTTGAGTTTCTTTGAAAATTTTATGCATTTTGATGTCCGATTCCTAGTTCTAGGTGTTATTTTGATGTTTTGATCATGCGAACGAGTTTGTATGATATTATTATACTTGTGTGCATGTTTGGTTTGGAACCCGAGGGGCTTGGGTGAGTTTCGAATAGGCTATGGACCACTTTGAACTTAGAAAGTTGCTGGGTTTTGACTATTGGCGATGTCTGGTGCATTGTGCTTCGCGATCGCGAAGGGGAAATTGGGACTGGGTTGAATTTCTTCATCGTGAATGCGAGGGTATGGCTGCGAACGCGAAGCATTGGAAGGCTTACCCTTGTACTCTATGCGAACACGAGCCCTGGCTCGCAAACGCAAAGTCCAAGGGGGTGAAGCCTTTGCGAATGCGTTAGGTACATCGCGAACACGTAGGCCATTTAGGCTGTTGTGCATCGCGAACGCTTCAGGTGCTTTGCGAACGCAAAGAGCACCGACGCCTAGTGATTTAAACATCCCAAAGTCAGGAACTAAGTCATTTTTCACCATTTTCAAGTTTGAGCTCGGCTTATTCATCCCAACTTCATAAGTTAGTAGATTTTAACTTGTTTTCTTACATTACCTTTAATCTATGCTTTTTCATAGTAGAAATTAGGGATTTGGGTAGAAATTGGGGATTATGAGAGATTGGGATTTATACCTCAAATTGAGGTCAGATTTCAAAACTAATCACGTAATCGGGCTCGGGGGTGAATGGGTAATTGAGTTTTGCTCCGAATCTATGGTTTTGACCAAGCGATCTTGGGATTGACTTTTTCCAGCAACCTTAAATATTGAATCTTTTTCACTCGCTAGTAGTTTCTAAAGCTTATTTTGAATTATTTGAACTATATTTGGTTAGATTTGATTGGTTTGGAGGCTAATTCTAGAGGAAAAATCGCGGGTTGAGCATTGATTTGGTTGCCAAGTGAGGTAAGTATCGTGGTTAACCTTGAATTGAGGGATTAGGACTTGTTGGTCTATTTGCTACATGTTTTATGTATGGGGACAATGTATATGTGAGGTAACGAGTACCTATGCGTTGTCATTGGGTTATAACATGCAGGTGAATATTGTTTCATTGTATTATATTATTTAGTTAATTATGTTATCCATGCTTAGATTAGATTATTACTTCTTTAATTATTTATTTCGTATTTATTGTTTATTTTAAAGATGTAGAGTATTTTGGAAGTTGAAGTTTGATATCATGGCACCATATTTGAAATTAAATTATTCCCCACATTGTTTATTATTCGGATTCATATTATTACATGGTGAGGACGAGAGTAAAAGCACGATGGGTGATGCCGTGCCATTTCATTCATATTATTACATGGTGACGATGAGAGTAAAAGCACGAAGGGCGATGCCGTGCCATTTCATTGATATTATTACATGGTGAGGATGAGAGTAAAAGCACGAAGGGTGATGCCGTGCCATTATATTAATGATATTGCATGGTGAGGACGAGATAAAAAGTACAAAGGGTGATGCAGTGCCATTTTCATATCATTGATTTAATTGATTTCTGATTTTAGTGATTTACATGGTTATATTGTTGTTTAATTCGGAAAATGTTATTTTGTGAATTTCATACCTACCGTACTTATTATGTCTTCCCCTTTTTGCATGTCCCCTCCCAATTAGTATTTTATCATTCTTCTTGCTATTTTGCTGCTTTATATACACTTGTACAAGTTTATTTACGTAGGTGTCTTGTCATAGCCTTGTTACTACTGTATCGAGGTTAGGATCGACAATTATAGAGTATATTGGGTCGGTTGTACTCATGCTACACTTCTGTACTTCTTGTGCAGATATTGGTATTGGTCCCAGCGGTGCTTGAGGTGCGTTGGCTCGGATCATTTTCATACGGAGACTTGAGATAGATTTGCTGGCGTTTGCAGACTTTGAAGTCCCTTTCCATTTCCCACTTTTACTGTTTATCTCTTTCGAACAATTGTATTTATTTCAGATTAAGTTTGTAGACTTCTAGTTGCTCGTGTACTCGTGACTCCTTGGATTTCTGGGAGTGGTTTTTATCACGTGGTTTATATTAGCACTATGTTAGATTTGGCATTTATTTCTCGTTGAATATCATTATTTTGTTTTTAACTGTTAAAAAGGGTTAATTACTTATTTCACGTCGGCTTGCTTAGCAAGTGGATGTTAGGCGTCATCACAACCTCGAGGTTGGGATTCCGGGTAGTGACAGGTTAGTATCATAGCACTAGGTTCCTTAGGTCTCACGAGTCATGAGAAAGCTTAGTAGAGTCTGGAGGATCGGTACGGAGACGTCTGTACTTATCTTCTAGAGGCTATGGATTTTTAGGAAAATTTCACTTCTTTTATTTCCTATCGTGAGATTTTATTCTATTATTGATGTTTGAATTATTTCATTCTTGTTCTCTCGCAGATGGTGAGAACACGTACAACATCTACAGCTGGACAGGAGCTAGAGCCCCCTATTACAGCCACTACTAGGGGTAGAGGCCGAGGCAAAAGCAGAGCTCAGCCTAGAGCTCGAGCAGCAGCACCCACAGTGGAGCCTCATATTGATCATGAGAAGGAGAACGCAGCTTAGGCGGCGCCAGTAGGACCTTCTCAGGTTCCGGAGGGATTTATAGCCACTCCCATGCTTCACAATGCTCTAGTCCATTTAGTGGGCCTTATGGAGAATGTGGCCCAACCCGGTGCATTTTCGGTGGCACCAGCCATCTCTCAGGCTGGGGGATGCCACCTGACAGAGATATCGAATTCAGTATTGACTTGGCTCCGGGCACTCAGCCTATTTTTATCCCACCATACCCAATGGCCCCACCTGAGTTGAAGGAACTGAAGAGCAGTTGTAAGATTTTCTTGATAAAGGATTCATTAGACCTAATGTCTCGCCTTGGGGTGCACCAGTGTTGTTTGTGAAGAAGAAGGATGGTTCGATGAGGATGTGTATAGATTATTGGTAGTTGAAAAAAGTCACCATCAAGAACAAGTATCCATTGCCGAGGATTGATGACTTATTTGATCAGCTTCAGGGTGACAAAGTATTTTTGAAGATTGATTTGAGATCTAGCTACTACCAGTTGAAGATTAGGGCATCAGATATCCCTAAGATAGCTTTTCAGACTCAGTATGGGCATTATGAGTTCCTAGTGATGTCATTTGTTTTGACAAAAGCCCCAACAATATTTATGGATTTGATGAATCGGATATTTAAGACCTATTTGCTTTCTTTTGTGATCGTCTTCATTGATGATATTTTGATCTATTCTCGCAGTCGAGAGGAGCATGAGTAGCATCTCCGGATTGTACGTCAAACTCTAAGAGATAGTCAGTTATATGCCAAGTTTTTAAAGTGCGAGTTTTGGTCGGACTCAGTTGCCTTTTTGGGGCATGTTGTATCTGTCGAGGGCATTAAAGTGGATCCCAAGAAGATTGATGTAGTTTAGAACTGGACTAGACCTACTTCAGCTAAAGAGATTAGGAGTTTTCTGGATTTGGGGGGGTTATTATCGCCAATTCGTGGATGGGTTTTCATCCATCGCAGCCTATTGACTAGATTGACCCAGAAGGGTGCCCCCCCCATTCAGGTGGTCCGAGGAGTGTGAGTTGAGCTTTCAGAAGCTCAAGACTGCTTTGACTACAGCCCCAATGTTGGTTTTTCCCATAGTTTCAGGATCCTTCACCGTGTATTGTGATGCATCATGTATTGATCTTGGTGCAGTGCTGATGCAAGATGGCAGGGTGATTGTATACGCGTCTCGGTAGTTAAAGGTCATGAGAAGAATTATCCTGTTCATGACTTAGAGTTGGCAGCTATTATTCATGCCTTGAAGATTTGGAGGCATTACCTCTACGACATGTCATGTGAGGTATTCACAGATCATCAAAGTCTACAGTATTTGTTTAAGCAAAGGATCTCAACTTGAGGTAGCAGGGGTGGCTAGAGCTATTGAAAGACTATGATATTACCATTTTGCATCATCCCGAAAAGGCCAATATGGCGGCCGATGCCTTGAGTATGGGTAGCCTTGCATATATTCCAGTTGGTGAGAGATCGCTATCTTCAGATGTTCAGGCCTTGGCCAGTCAATTCGCGAGGATAGATGTTTCGGAGCCTAGTCGGGTTCTTGCTTGCACGGTTTCTCGGTCTTCATTGTATGAGCACATCAGAGAGCGTCAGTATGACGAACCCCATTTATTTGTCCTTAAGGACACGGTGCAGCATGGTGATGGCAAACAGGTTTCTATTGGAGATGATGGGGCGTTGTGGATGCAGGGTCGGATTTGTGTGCCCAATATGGACGGGCTTCGTGAGTTGATTCTTGAGGAGACCCACAGTTCGCGGTATTCCATTCATCTGGGTTCCACCAAGAAGTATCGGGATTTAAGGCAGAATTATTGGAGGAGAAGAATGAAGAATGATAGCGTTGCGTATGTGGCTCGGTGTTTGAATTGCCAGCAGGTAAAGTATGAGCATCAGAGGCCTAGCGATTTGCTTCAGAGACTTGAGATTCCCGAGTGAAAGTGGGAGCATATTACCATAGATTTCGTTGTTGGGCTCCCACAGACTTTGAAGAAATTCGACACAGTATGGGTCATTGTGGATAGGTTGACCAAGTCGGTGCATTTCATTTCAGTGGCATCTACTTATTCTTCAGAGCGGCTAGCTGAGATCTACATCTGCGAGACTGTTCGTCTTCTCGGTGTGCCGGTGTGTATTATTTTTGATTGGGGCACACAGTTCACATCGCACTTCCAAAGGCCAATATAATGTGAGTTAGCACACGAGTTGAGTTGAGTACGGCATTTCACCCCTAGGCGGACGGACAGTCCGAGCGTACCATTCAGATATTGGAAGATATGCTTTGCGCTTGTGTTATGGATTTCGGGGGTTCTTGGGAACAGTTCTTGCCTCTTGCGGAGTTTGCCTATAATAACAGCTACCAATCGAGTATTCAGATGGCTCCTTATGAGGCCTTATATGGGAGGTGGTGTCGTTCTCCAGTTGGTTGGTTTGAGCCGGGAGAGGCTCGGTTATTAGGTACCGCTTTGGTTCAGGATGCCTTGGAAAAGGTCAAGATGATTCAGGATCGACTTCGTACAGCACAGTCTAGCCAGAAGAGTTATGCCAATCGGAGAGTTCGTGATGTTCCATTCATGGTTGGAGAGAGGGTTTTGCTCCGGGTTTCACCCATGAAGGGTGTGATGAGGTTTGGGAAGAAGGAAAATTTAAGCCCTAGGCATATCAGACTCTTTGAGGTCCTTGAGAGAGTTGGTGAGATGGCCTACAAAACTTGCATTGCCACCTAGCTTATCAGCAGTCCACCCGGTGCTCCATGTTTCCATGCTCTGGAAGTATCACAGTGATCCGTCCCACATACTAGACTTTAGCTCAGTCCAACTGGACAAGGATTTGACTTACGACGAGGAGCCGGTGGCCATTCTAGCACGAGAGGTCTGGAAGTTGAGGTCTAAGAGTTATCCTTCTATTACAGTGCATTGGAGAGGTCAGCCGATCGAGTCAGCTACATGGCAGTCTGAGTCTTATGCGGAGTAGTCACCAGTCCAAGTACCTTTCTATGTTCGTTCGAGGACGTACATTTGTTTAGAGATGGAGAATGTGATGACCCGATAGGTTTTTTTTGAGTTCTAGCCCTTATTTCGTTGTTGTGAGACCTCGATTATCTGAGTTTAGTATTTCTCAATTTACGTGCGCAGTTTGCGTCTTTTCGCGGAAAGTTTTTATGTGAAAAATTGAAGAAAACATGAATTTTAGCTTTAAAAATGAATTGAGTTGACTACGGTTAACATTTTATGTAAACGATCCCGGATTGATATTTTGATGATCCCGGTGGGTCTGTATCCCGGGGTTGACTTTGTCTAAAAACATTAAATATTGATTATTTTTCACTCGTGGGTAGTTTTTAAAGCTTATTTTGAATTGTTTGAACTGTATTTGGTTAGATTTGATTGGTTTGGAGGCTAATTCTAGAGGAAAAGCCGCGGTTGAGCATTGATTTGGTTGCGAAGTGACGTAAGTGTCGTGGTTAACCTTGACTTGAGAGATTAGGACTTGTTGGTCTATATGCTACGTGTTTTATGTGTGGAAATAACGTATATGTGAGGTGACGAGTACCTATGCGTTGTCATTGGGTTAAAGCATGCGGGTGAAAATATTTTTTTGTATTATATTGTTTCGTTAATTATGTTTTGCATGCTTAGGTTATATTATTACTTCTTTAATTATTCATTTCACATTTATTGCTTATTTTAAAAATGTTGAATACTTTTGAAGTTGAAGTTTGATATCATGGCACCATATTTGAAGTTAAATTATTCCCTGCATTTATTATTCGGATTCATATTATTACATGGTGAGGACGAGAGTAAAAGCGCGAAGGGTGATGCCGTGCCATTATATTCATATTATTACATGTTGAGGACAAGAGTAAAAGCACGAAGGGTGATGCCGTGCCATTATATTCACAATATTGCATGGTGAAGCCGAGCGTAAAAGCACAAAAGCTGATGCTGTGCCATTTTCATATCATTGATTTAATTGATTTTTGATTTTGGTGATTTACTTGGTTATATTGTTATTTAATTCTGAAGATGTTATTTTGTGATTTTATAACCTGCCGTATTTATTATATCTTCTCCTTTTTGCACGTCCCCTCCCAGTTAGTATTTTATCATTCTTCTTGTTATTTTGCTGCTTTATATACACTTTACATGTTTATTTATATAGGTGTCTTGTCATAGCCTCGTCACTACTTTGTCGAGGTTAGGCTCAACACTTACGGATTACATTTGGTCGGGTGTACTCATACTACACTTCTGCACTTCTTGTGCAGATAATGGTATTGGTCCCAGCGGTGCTTGAGGTGCGTCGGCTCGAATCATTTTCATACGGAGACTCGAGGTAAATCTGCTGGCGCTCGCAGACCTTGAAGTCCCCTTCCCTTTCCCACTTTTACTGTTTATCTCTTTCGAACAATTGTATTTATTTCAGACTGTGTTTGTAGACTTCTAGTTGCTCGTGTACTCGTGACTCCCGATTTCTTGGAGTAGCTTTATCACGTGGTTTATATTAGCACTGTGTTAGATTTGACATTTATTTCTCGTTGAATAATTAAAATAGGTTAATTACTTATTTCACGTCGTCTTGCCTAGCAAGTGGATGTTAGGTGCCATCACGACCCCGAGGTTGGGATTCCGGATCGTGATAAAATTGTAGAAAAAATATCTGATAATATTGACCAAAAACAAGAAGGAAATAAAAAATAACTTATCGAACAAATAATGTGTCGTGGCAAGCCACTGCCATGGTGCAAATCATTAAGACCGGTCGCTCCTCAAGGTTCCACTACAGTTCCAAATACGCGTGCTCGGGTTGGAAGTTTGGAGTTTGCACAAAACAATTGCCCAGAAAGTGACTGACGAAGAAGAGAAGGCGATGCTGTTTTTCTGTGTTTGAAAACTTCACAAACAACTCCTTATATAGGTAAGATGCTAGAGCTGTTACAAGAAGGAGAATTAAGTTGAGGGTTATAAAAATAAAAGAGCTGTTACAGAATTCAAGTAGGAGTTACAAGAATTCAAGTAGCAGTTACAACAATTTAAAGCATAGATGTAATAAAGCAATAAATTAGACGTAACATAATTAAATTCAAAGAGTATGAATTTGAATACTTTTTTGGGAAGTTTTAAAAACGAATAAATAATTTTTTTAGCAAAATCAGATTTGGATTAGGTCTCACGTGTATCTCGCGCAACGGGGGTGCGAATCGACCCGTTTGACCTTCAGGACTAATTTTTCATGCGCGCGAGACCACTTCCTTTTACTAGCTCTTCACAAGCCCAACAAAAGTAATTCAAGATAAAAGAGAAGAAAGAAACTTTCCACAACCGATTAGGACACTTTGTCATTCACAAAAGACAAAGAAGTAGAGAAAAAAAGGGACCACAAATGAATCTTTGACTTTGCATTGTCAAGTATAAATAATACCAACATGCTTCGCAATAATTAGCAGTATTTTAGTAATAAAGATAATTATAATTCGTGAGAAGCAAGCCCTACCGATTGCTATGTTAGTTATAATGCACTTCCTCCTAGATTTTTTAAAATATTTATAAGTTGGCAATTGAAACAACAAGTTGGTATTTGTCTACCAAATTGTTGAAATGCATGAAACTAAAGGTAATTAAGACCTCAATTGCTAGCTTACAACCTAAATGGATTGGAGCTTATTTTTCTTAACTTGATGGTATGAATGGTTATATACATCCCAATTAAGTCAAGAGTTTCTTTTGTGTAGCCAGGTTGAAAAACTATTCAGTATTCATTTTTCTGCTTCCCTTTGGTACAAAGAGTTACATGTAGAGTATTAGATAGCAAAATCACAATTTTCTCAATCATGAATATCATAAAAGTAACCATTATGACATTTGGAATTAGGTAATTTGATTTGTACTCCGAACCACGTCATTTCTTCTAAACATGCGGAACTTGGAACGAAAACTCTTGTATTAAACTTCAAAAAGAAAATAAAGATTTAAATTAATTTTTATCCAAGAGAAGAAGAAAGTGGTAACAACTCATAAATCATAATCTATCTATGTTACTATATATATATATATATATGGCCTTCCAAAATAGTTTTGATGACTTGGGACATTTTTTAGAATTTCCTGTAAAAGCAATAATCCCCGCGAAATCTAGCTTTACTAAGTCTCATGAACATAGCCGTTAATTCCTACTGTTCATATCTAAGACAAAATTTCAAACATGTATCATCAATCATCTTAACAAGACATTACTCTATGTTTTCTTCTGACCAAAAGCTAATTTCTCAGTTACAATCATGTAAGCAAATCTCTGAAATCAAACAATTTCATGCCTTAATGGTCAAAACTGGTCAAGATCAAATTCCTTTTTCGCTTAGCAAACTTCTTGCATGTTCAATCCAATACACAGACTATGCAGCTTCAATCTTTAAATACATACAAAGCCCAAATCTTTATATGTATAATACCATGCTTCGTAGTTATTCAGTAAGTGATGACCCTCAAAAGGGTCTTTTGTTTTTCAACTACATGAGGGCACAAAGTGTAATTCTTGATCAATTTGCTTTTGTTTCTGGATTTAGATCTTGTACACGTTTATTGGAGAAATGGACTGGTGAAGCTATACATTCAGTTGTTCTGAGATCTGGCTTTGATTTGTTTCTAGATGTGAGGAACACCCTTTTGAATTTTTATTGTGTCTCTGGGAGAATCCGTTGTGCCCACCAACTGTTTGATGAATTTTCAGATAGAGATTTGGTGAGTTGGAACACTTTGATGGGTGGTTATCTTTGTGTACATAATTATCCTGCTGTTTTGGAATTATTTATTGAATTGCACAGGGATGGTGTTTCCGCTAGTGCCACGACGATGTTGTGTGTTTTGTCTGCGATTGGTGAGTTAAAGATTGCTTTGGCAGGGGAATCCCTGCATGGATTTTGCATAAAGAATGGATTTTGCTATAGTGTGAAGGTGCTAACTGCCTTGATTTCTCTGTATGGGAAGATGGGTTGCATTAGTTCGGGCCGTAGTCTATTTGATGAAGCTTATCCGAAAGATGTTATTTTGTGGAACTGTTTGATAGATGGATATGCTAAAAATGGCTTGCTAGAAGAAGCATTGTCTCTATTGAGGCAAATGAAGGTTCAAAGATTGAAGCCAAATTCATCAACCTTGGCAGGTTTGCTTTCTGCTAGTGCTTCCTCCAGGGCTCTCAATATGGGTCATTATATTCAGAACTTGACAGAAGATCAGCAATTAGCTATGGATCCAGTTCTTGGGACAGCATTGATAAATATGTATGCTAAAAATGGCTTGCTTGTTAAGGCAGTTAATGTTTTTGACAATATGGAGACCAAAGATGTAAAGTGTTGGACATCAATGATAATGGGTTACGGGGTACATGGCGAGGCAAAGGATGCTGTTGCACTCTTCCATAGAATGGAGGATGAAGGGTTTAGGCCTAATGAAGTGACTTTCTTGGCCGTATTCAATGCTTGTAGCCATGGAGGACTGGTGGCGGAGGGCATCAGCTGTTTTAGAAAAATGGTGCTGGAATATGGCTTGACTCCTAAAATTGAGCATTATGGATGTTTGATTGATATCTTAGGCCGTGCTGGATTGCTTGAGACAGCACGAGAACTGATAAAAGGTTTACCCATTGAGGGGGATGCTACTGCATGGCGTGCGTTACTAGCAGCATGCAGAGTCGTTGGTAGTGTTGAGCTGGGAGAACAAGTGAAGAAAGAACTAGAACAGAGATTCGGCAAACATCCTGCTGATTCACTACTTTTGAGCAGTACTTACGCCATTGCTGGGATAATGCCCGAGCACAGAGATATAACAGAGGTGGAGGAAGGTAAATTAGAAAAAGAAGTCGAATGTTCTCTCTCTGGGAAGAAGGAAGCTGGATGTAGCGCAATTGAATTATGTGAAAATGGCCAGGTTTTTCTTAGCCAAGCTGAAGTACCGTAGTTCATAAAGGGCCCTGCCTTTGTCTGGCGCAACAAAGTTTTGATTTTCAGTTTAATAGTTGCTTCTCATTTTCAGACAGAGGAGTGCTTTGGCAAGTGGGCTATCAATTATTCTTTGTACTAATTTGGAATAACTACGACAGGAAATCCATTCATTCAGCATAAAGATATAAGATGAATCTGCACAAACAGCAGGTACGACACCAAAAGAAGTCATCTTTTTTTGTTTAAGATGGTGGTTTGCAGACCAACGTAAACGTATTTCAACTAATCCACCAGATATTCTGTTATTGCCTACAATCGACAGTGCAGGGTAGTAACAGCAAGATAGCTGCCTACGAACGCAAGTGCGGGATAATAACAGGCAGAGAGCTCACATACAACTCTCAAATCAATGTCATCAGCGTCAATATGTGATCCTGGCTATTCACGTAAGGAGGTAAGATGCTAAATAACATCTTAGCACAAAAATTATCAAATGACGGTTATATGTTCATGAAGTAAGAGTAGACTGCTCTATCATCCCCTGAATGCCAGTTTGAAAATTTTCACCACCCGCAGCTGCAAGTGGTATCTGGTGTGTCAACAAATCTGTTACGTGTGTCTTTAAATGCTAATGTAAATTAGTAACATGTAGTCATAGACAATTACGTCGATAACAAGAAAATTATATTAAATTCAAAAAAGATAAGTAAAGGTGTAAAAAAAGAACCTTGTTTGAAAATTGGTCTGTGCTAACTACAGTAGTTGCTAGTAATGAGAAAGTGGAAATCATATATCTTTTTTTTTAAAAAAAAAATGAACGTATCTAACTGAAGAAAAAATGCAGATTCATATATCTGGAAATGGAGACGGATCATCTATCAGGTTGAACCCGTTGCTTTCAACTCAAAACATGTGTACATACTAAAAGATATTTTATGTATGTATATGTGTTTGCGCACATTTATATAATAAAACAGACACACATAAGATATTCCAAATCTTGAGATGAAAATTTTATATATTCTCTTCTGTCTGATTACTTAGTTCTACTCTTTAGTCAACTAAAATATTTATCAACTAATGTGTAACTATATAGAATCGATTGAAAGGAAATGTGAGTTAATATTTGTTGAAGAAACAACATCATCTTTCTTTTGTCCCTTCTATATATGCGCTTTGTGTTTCATATATGCCTATGTTTCCATGTTCTTCTTGTTGTAATATGGAACACTGTTTTGGCAGAAACAAAATTTCATAGCATCAGTGATCAATGGGGAAGGCTATGGGTCCAAACATGCGTGCTGTTCATATTCCTCAAATACCAATGCTCTTTTTATCCTGTACGAAAGCAGATTAACGTTTTCTATCTATGGTAGGGTGAAATAATGGAGTTGTATCGGCAGCACTTGGTTCTGAAGTCTTTGCCAAAGCATCTATCATGTCTTGGCCGACCAGTAATTAATGGGAAGGCCGCAGCTTATTTTTGTAACAAAAGAAAGGAAATTTAGCTTCCTTTCTGGTTGAGCTTGGAGTAGGTAAGCAGAGGCGAATTCAGTATATTAGTTAGTTACTTAGTGGGTTCAAAATTCATATTTTACACTATGTTCTCTTTTCTCATTGTTTATTTTGTATTTGGGATTGTAATGATCTTAATTTCTGTGTTTCCATGTATTTTGCTTTACTGGCCTTAGGGTACGCGCTTTGCGCATGTACCTATATCAATAAATATTAAAAGTTAAAAATTATATTCAATTTGTATGACATATTTTTCTTATTAAAATAAGATAGATAAATACATTCATGTACATTTGTAGTTATAAATACAAACAATATACACATAGTTATTATTATTAACAAAGATTTAATGTAATTGATTTTAGTCCTTTTTATTTAAAATATAGATTTCAACTTGCGACTTTGAACAATTTTGATATAGGGTTTTAATTTTATGAGTTATGCAACTATCTTTTCTAGTAATAACACGGATGAAAGTCTAAATCACCAAGTAAAAAAGAAGCAATAACTTTTTTTTTTTCTGCTTTTTCCTTTTATGTCAAATATCAATAAAATTTGCTGCCTTTGAATATTAGAAAGTACAATTCTACTAACCACAACTTAATTAATTTTGCTAGTAAACTTTGTGAGTTTATTGATTAGTGTTACTTCAGTACTAATAAAGCTGTAATTGTAGTCATTTGTCGTCATTGCAATTGATTTATGAGATCGAACAATTATTTGTTTCGTTGGAGTTCTTGTTGTTAAAATAATGTTTCATACAACAACAACAATCCAGTATAATCCCACAAGTGAGGTCTGGGGAGGTTAAATTACATGTTTCATATCACTAAAAAATTCACCATATTTCTACCTATTTAAAAGCTCTTGATTACCAATAAATATAAATTAATTCTCTTATATTAGTCGTATATTGTTTAATTTAACTTGAATTCCTCATATAACTTAGTTTTAGCATAATTGATAGTAATGGACCAAAAAAATAACAGAAGATCAATAATAGTACTTAGTTATTTTCGTCAAATTAAAAAAAAATAGTAGTTGTTCTTCAAATTTTCCTTTAATGACTTGAATCCAAATATAATGTTCTTCAAAATTTTCCTTTAATGACTTGAATCCAAATATAATGTTTGGTAGTTAGATAGTAGAATTTGAAATTTGCATTCCTAAAACGTATTTCAACGTCATAATTAATTCTTTTATTGGACCTATTAGGTCTTCGAATTAGATATGAAATTTTTTTGTTGATTTTAATATCCTAAATATTAGGACTTCTTACACAATATTTTAAATATGAAAATCTTAATAAATAAAATTTTAGTTGATTTTAAAATTTTAATATTAGAAAGTTAATAATAATTATTTTGTTTAGTGTAAACTATGTCTTTAAAAGGTTAAAAGGCGAACGATATTTCGCTAAGCGCATTCGTGCTTTTAATATAGTACTAGTATCTATAAACGTGCGTTGCACGTTAATAATGACACATGATGATTTAAACATTTATTTATATGAAGGAACAATAAAATTTAATTAATGAGAGAATTTTATGTATAATAATAAAATAATTATCTAAATGCTGAAAAAAATTATTGCATTATCATAATACATAAATTTATAATAAAGAACATCATCAAAACTTATACAAAGAATTAATTTTATCATGTTAGTTAAATAATTTTCTATTATATAGAAAAGGCTTGTTGGTCGACCAAGAGCATAAATGACATTTTGCTCTGCCATTTAATTTTTGAGGTGTAAAACTGCTTTATTGTCTTCGTAATAATATATCTGACAGTTAGACTGATGTAGTGAAAGTTAGACCGAAACAATTAGGATGATATTGGTCAAAAACTATTTCTAAGATAATATATTCATTCATCTTCTCAGTAATTTCAGGTAGACCCTCAATTTTGATTTAATCTTTTTCTACTTCTTCTCAAATTTGTCGATTTCATGCTGAAACCCATTGTTGCTGTTATTATTCATTTTAACTTTCTCTTCTCTGTCCTTGTTCAGGTCTTATATATTTAGGGCAAAGTAGTTTCTAGGTCTTGTGCAATTTATTGAAATTCAGACTGCTTTGCGAATTTCTGGTTACTATTAGGCAAAGATTTACTGGTATTGAGCAAGACTGAATTAAAGGGAAACAAATGCTGCTGAATTTCATGGTCACTCTCTTCAACTATCCGTTGCTCATCAGATATCCCTTTTAGCCCTTAGTCTCTGGTGATTCGTTTATTGCTCGACTTCAGAGTTCTCCTTCACTTCTTACAAGCGTCATCTCTTTATTTTGGAGTGTTTCTCGACTCTCTTATGCACTTTTCTCTGTTCTTCAGGCCGCTTGGTTGATTTAGTGGTAAATTGGTGGCGCTTTCACCTTAAGGTATTGTTAGTTTAGAAATCAAAGTTAGTAGTCTCATGATATTTCTCAAATATTTTTATTTAAACCGTATAACTTGCAACACAATAATATAGGCGAAATACATAAAGCCTCCCTTTAAATTATAATCTTTGAACACCTCAACGTAGACCTTTTTCATTTAAATGTTTCACGTGACTAAAAAGTAAACTCAATAATCGCCCGACCTCATCAGCTCCTGTCGCATATGTTACACCTCCAGTGTATATTATAAGAACGAATAAAAAGCCGACATATGGATAAACAATATGAAACAAACAATTAAAAGGCTTCTAATTAAAAAATTTAAAACATAAGGTTAAATAACATCGAACATTCCGTCTAACACCTGAACTCTCTCTCTCACTGAATGTAACCCATCTTCATCTCTTAAATTAAGCTTGGTTTAATCTGTATTTCCGTTGCAAAATTCAACCTTTCTTTCACATACCAAGTAAGGTTAATTGTGGTTTGTTCCAATTGATTATTGGATCAAGATTTATCACCTGAAGGAAGGTCGTTCTAGGGTTTTGATAGTGGAGTTTTTGTGAAAAGGGGAGTCGGCTGTAAAGTGACTTTATGTATTTTGTATTTTATTGCTATGTATCTGTTATGGTGCTATTAGATTAGGGTTTTTTTCTTCTAGAAAATTGAAAAGGTCAGGGAATATTGATCGGTATTCTTTTGTCATTTTCTGTACCGAGTCACATGAACGAATGTATTAGTGTTGTCTTTTATCACGGGGTTACTTTATTGATGGAAAGTATGTGGGAGAGGGCGAAAATATAGCGCATATGGTGGACAAAGACCATTTCTCTTTGACCGAGCTTCTGTCTTACACAAAGAAACCCTTGAATGCGCTACAACTCAATTGGTGCGTTCTTTGTTCAACGCCCTAAAACTCAGAAATTCTTTCCAATTGAAAATAACTATCAACTACTAAATTTGATTAAAGATCTGAAGGATGTGGATACTTTTGATATCTATGTGAGTCATGTGATAGATAATTTAGAGGTTATGGAGGATGTCCCTGTGGGATATTTACCTTGCTCGCAGGTTGGTGAGTGACCAAGCTACAATTAATCCAAAAATTAGGGGTGGTCCAGGGGTTAGTGTACATGTTGGTGAGGGGTGCTAAGATGTCATGTTCTATTTGCCATCAAGTTGGTCACAACAAGTCAGTATGTAGTTTAAGGGTAAGTTTGATGACTTCCATTTCTATTTGATTTCATTGTTTTCATAGTACTTGATTAATGACTTAGCAATCATATACTAGGGACAAACAAGCACACAAGCTGGAAGGTCAAATGGAACAACACAATCAAGCACACAAGCTGGTAGTCAAAGTTATAAAACCCACGCTGCAGGTACATCAACTACCACAACCGAAACTTCAATGGCCCCTCTTCTTTGTGTGCTGAAACATCAAAATAAGAAAGAACACACCATTAGTAAGAGGTAGAGGGTCTGTAGGAAGTGGTGGTAAGGGAAGAGGTGGAAGATCACTTGCTGCTTCTGTTACATCTGGTGCATCTATTTCTGCTACTGCCAGATCACTTACTGCTTCTGTTGGAAAGAAAAGGACTAGAAATTCTGGTTTTGGTTTGTACACAGACACACACATAGGAACTACCCTTAATATAAGTGTGAGACGTATTATTCAATATTAATTAATTGTATTTCTATCCTTAGTCTTAAGCATTATTCATTACTATCTAACTATATTTTCTAGCCTGGTAGGCCAAGTGAAAGACTTATTTCAACCGGTGCAAACTTGATTAATATTGCATAAACTAATGTAGATCTTGGATTTAGACCAAATGGTCTTAAGTGGAAAGGGAATAGAAATGTGACAGGGAATCAACTGCAAAAGCAAAAGGATGCTGCAGTTTCCAATAAAAAGATGAAAGGTGGAACCTCTACTTCATCTACACCAGTTGACTCTTGTCAAAGTCAAATTTAGGAAGAAGTTTCTTGTATTTTGTTGGTCATGTGTATGAGCCATATTTTGTGAAGTATTTGAACCTACTTATGTTGGTCATTTGGTCATATGTATGAACCTTACTTTCGTATGGGATGTAATATGAACCTGCTTTTGTTAGTCCAGTTTTTCGGATTAGTCCATCTTTGCTATTGTGATATTGGCAGTATAATTTTTTGCAGTGGGGATGAGATTGGATTAGTCCACCTTTTCTTCAACAGTCTAATTTTTTGCAGAAACTGAAACACATTTGATCATTGAATTCTTCATCATACACGTTATAAATAAAAAAATAACACTTATAATGTTGCCTATTCAACTACATTGAATAGGCAACATTGGCCATAAATAAAAAATAACATTACAGTAAAACAAATGGGCTTACATG
The DNA here is from genome assembly GCA_002018475.1 of Nicotiana obtusifolia. NCBI lineage: Eukaryota > Viridiplantae > Streptophyta > Magnoliopsida > Solanales > Solanaceae > Nicotiana > Nicotiana obtusifolia. The sequence goes on along the minus strand of MCJB01029605.1, from coordinate 4,442 downwards.
CTCATATACATATACATACACCTAACTAATAGAAGATTCCCTCAAAAACCAAGTCACAGTTATAATTACAAGCAGCCGCACCAATATCCTCTGTTTCTTCATCATCTTCGACATTTCTTCTTCATGATTTTTTACCCTCTTTAATAATCTATACATGACTTTGGTATGGTGTTCGTACAATTCAAAATCATACAAACGGAAAAAAATGGTATCTACCATCAACATCTTTCCCAAATGTACAGCCATAGAATTTTTTACCAGGATTAAATGGTGATCACGAAAGTTTTAAAGGAGTGATTTAGCCATATTTGCAATTAACAATGGGCTCCATTGAAATAGAAGAAGTAGGGATGGAGAAGAAAAGATTTTTTTTCAAAGGGAGGAAGAAGATATATGATGTTTGACCAAAATGCTATATTTTTAGTACATTACTCGCCTTACATGTTATTAGTTTAGTGGTTAATTGTGCGATGTTTGATCTAAATTATGTTGTTTTATGTGTATGAGCATCGAAGACAAAGATGAGTGAAAGATGCACAAAAAGAGGACGAAAATGCAAGAAAAGAGCACAAAAATATTAAGTACCCAAACCGTGCTACAAGCCAAGCATAGCTAGCTCTGTAGCTAGCGTTACCGTGCTACAAGCCAAGCATAGCCAGCTCTATAGCCATCTTGACCGCACTATAGGCCAATCGTAGCCAGCTCCGTAGCCAGGCTGACCGCGCTATAAGCCTAGCCTCGCGAGGTCTATAGCACGGTGATCAAAAGTGCGTGAATTAAAAGACTCCGACCCGAATTTGGACTCAAGGACTTCAACCCTTGCCTATAAATACTCCATAAACATGTCTAATAAAAGGAAGACGTTTTTAGAGCAGATATAACCTAAGGAGGCAAGAATAAGCTCGGAGCAAGGTGGAGAATTCTTCTACGAGTTTTTCACTTTCTTCTTTCTATTTCCATTATTGGTTATAAATTCTAGTATTGTAATTTTGCATACTATTATGAATAGCTAATTTGTTATCTAGGGTTTTGATGGAACCTTTTATAGGATGAGTTCTTATTACGTTTTTATATAATTGAGCCGTTGGATTTCTCTACTTATTCAACTACGTGTTTATTGCTGTTGATTGAATGACCATCAATTGACTGTGCGTATTTAGTATGTATATTGCTCGAGAGAGGGTACATATTTAGGTAGTTGTTGAGCAGCATCACTCCTAATGTATGTGAGAGATCAATACGGAGGGTTTAAAGGCGGGATTAGAGATAACGAAATCTTGGTGTGATCGTAGTAAGTGGTGAATTAGTGCCAGCTAGTGTGGTTCGAGAAATACGTCTAGTAAATTGTAGTAGTTACTTGAGAGAAAGCTACAACACCCAAAGTACTCATGATCGGTAGAGAATACTTAGGCGAAATAGGAGGAAGGATTCCGACAATTGGAGAAAGCATAACTCTAGACCTCCTTAATCTTTTCTCCAACCCCTATTATTTTTAGTTGTTAATTCACTACTTTAATTTGTTAGTTAATTAGTTTAACATAAGAATATTTATATTTATAACTTAGAAATTGTTCGAACTTGTCTTCTTAGTGATACTTAACAATTATACCGAAGCTTTAGTTCTCTATGGGATTCGACTTCGGACTTTTAGACCTGATTATATTTACAGTGACCGCTTATCCTTTTTAGGACTAGAGTTGGGCGTGATCAAATTTTGGCGCCGTTGCCGGGGGACTAACGGTGTAGTTGTAGCTGTACATATTGCTAGGTTTCAAGTTTGAACTATTATTTTGGTTTTTTATTTTTGTATTTGATTTTTTATTTTTTATTTTAGTTTTACTTGTTGATTTAATAAACATGGCATCTTGAAATTATGGGATTTTCGATATTGATTATTCTACTGTTGACCTTCCTTGTGCTTATTGTGGAGGAAACGACCTCTGACAAAATTATCATAATATTCCCGAGAGTGAGTTATGTGCACCAACTCAATCTTATGTGTGGAATGTATGTGATGTTTGTGGTGGTCAAGATGGTCACTTTTATAGTTGTGCTTGTATTTCTTATTCTCCCCCAACCCCCTATTGTGATGGTTCTACTTTTTCCTGTGAGGTTAAAAGGAAAGATCCCGGGGAAGCTGACCTGAAGGAGATCATAGATATGTTAAAGTGCCTCATGGAACGAAGTAATGAGAAACAACTGTAAATACAAAGGCTAGGGGATACTAACCAAAGGCAAGAGGAACTATTCTTAACTTGGAGGCACAAGTGAGGCAATTGGTTGAGGCTTTAAATACTCAACAAGATAATATTATGAATAGTAGCCATGAGCAGTGTGCATTAGAGACAGAAATTGAGGTGCCAATAGAGGGGTCCATAGTAGAACACCAACAATCAATCAAACTAGAATTTGAAGATGACGATGCTGTAGAAGAGATACTAGAGTCAACCAAGGACATTGAGAATACATATTTAGTTGACTCTACTGTCATAGGTGTTGAGGATGTTGACAGTCCCAAAGTTCATGTGGTTGAGCGCATTGGTCAACACTCTAAGCATTTTTCCACATTGTGTTTAGATGATGATATAGAAATAGAGTCATCCGAGCTACTTGAGGAGTCAAGGAGAGAGGAACAAGGTGCCTATATTCTGGAATTCTTATTGTCAGAAAGTCGTGATTGCACACCTCAGCTAAAGGCCAAGAAGTGTAGAATACTATATTGTTTCCTTGGGCCAGTTAGATTCGTTCCACCACCCCAGGAGAATAATTATAAGCTTGAAGCAAAACTTGGGGTTCTATTCATAAGCTCGAGGTGGAGGCAAAAAAAAAAAAATTATGTCGTGCCGCAACATTAAATCCGATGCTTGTTGGGAGGCAACCCAACTTTACTGCTTTCTTTTATTTTTAATTTTTTAATTATTTTTTTATTTGTATTATTTTTGTAGTGTTGGTTTTTGATTTTCTAGGAGTATGGAAAGCAAAGTTATTGGAAGGATGCAACAGCAAACCAGATGGTTGGAACTAGGTGTGAGGTACTCGCACGAAGGACCATGCCTGGGAGAAGTCTGAGTACCCCATGAGCTGCTAGTGCTTCGGCCTTTGTCCTACCAGGGAGTTCCTTTTACCCTCTTATTAGTATAGTGTGCATTGGGGACAATGCACAATTTTAAGTGTGGGGTGAGGAGATTGTCTGGCTGAATTTCTATGCTATTTTAGCTGTGTTAATTTAATTGGATAATACTTTTTTAGAAATATGAAAAAATATTGGATTGTTCCCGACGATTGATATCCTAAATAATTTTCTTGAGGGTTTAAAGTCCGACCAAAAACACAAAAAAAAAAAAAAAAAATAAACCCAAAAAATATTCTTTTATTGTTGTTGGTAGTAATAATCCCCCTGGTTTTTCTTTGTGCCTTAGTTCTTTTTCATGCGTTGTAGTTTGAACCGAGTCATAGTTTTTTATTTTTAGAGTAGAATATGATTTAAGGAATAAAAGAAGGGAGATAAAATTTCTAGGTGCCCTTTTGACTTGTTTGATAGTAGCATATTTAGGCTCTAGCATGTGTATTATCTTCCCTATGGTTTGAAGTTGCTTATGATGCCTTGTTGAGTTAGATAGCATGTCTATTGATGCCTATGTCTCATTTTCTTGGCTCGTGTTCACTTTGTGCTTAATGCTTAATAGTTTGTGGCTCCGTTAATACTTGCAATTGTTCGAGAGTCGGAATGAAACCGTCCTTAGTGAATCATGTGCCATGTGTGGTGAGATCTTCTTGTGTAGTCCATGTCATTATAATTGAGTCTAGAACTTGACCAACATGTGAGTTGAAGCGAAATCCTAGGCTTGCTTGGTTTGAAAAATAATTTTAGGCTTTCTTTGATCTTTTTGTGCTTAATGCTTACCAAAAATAAAATATATCCCTAGTAAATCCTTTTGAGCCTATAGACTTTTATTTGGTACCCATATTACGAGCCTATACTCTTTTATTCTTATTTGATATTATTTTGATCCTTGTACCTCTTAGAGCACTTTAATTGTAAAATGAGCGCTAGAAGAAGTAGGGCTGCTTCCTAGGCCGGGCCTGGGCCTAGCGGTCCCGGGCCTGGCGGTCCCAGGCCTGGTGGTCCATGTGTATGGGACCGGGTCGCTACGGGCCTAAGCCCACATGGTCCCGGGCTAAATGGGCCGGGCCCGCGGGCCTAACGGGCCTAAACGGTTCCGGATATATATATATTTTTTTAATCTAGGAAAATTTCTTGTAGACTATATATGCATATACTAATATAGATTGCATTAGACACACACACATATATATATATATATTGCCTCATATAAGTCTTGTATATATTGTATATATATACATATAAACTATATATATATATTGCCTTATATATAAGTATGTATGTATATATATATATATATATATATATATATATATAT
>MCJB01029594.1:120378-147078 GCA_002018475.1 Nicotiana obtusifolia | reverse complement strand
AAGTTATATTTTCAAAAACTTATAATTTCCTTCTACTACACTACTACAAAATTTATAATTTTACTAACTTTGAATATATTTCAAGGTTTGAAATTTGAATCTAATTATAAAGTTTGAAACTAATTGAAACTTTGTAAGAATATTATATAGTAACTTCTTTAATTCTAAGTTTTAACTTTGAAACATACTTTTCATTTCAAATATATATTCAAAGTTAGTAATATTTAGTTGTTATATTTACAAAAACTTATAATTTCCTTCTACTAGACTATTACAAAATTTATAATTTTACTAACTTTGAATATATTTCAAGGTTTGAAATTTGAATCTAATTATAAATTTTGAAACTAATTGAAACTTTGTAAGAATATTATATAGTAACTTCTTTAATTCTAATTATAAGTTATATTTTCAAAAACTTATAATTTCCTTCTACTACACTACTACAAAATTTATAATTTTACTAACTTTGAATATATTTCAAGGTTTGAAATTTGAATCTAATTATAAATTTTGAAACTAATTGAAACTTTGTAAGAATATTATATAGTAACTTCTTTAATTCTAAAATTCAACTTTGAAACATATTTTTCAATTATTTATAAAGTTAAATAAATGAGTCAAATGGTAATTAACTAATTATTAAAAAAAATCAACAAAAAAAATAGAATTAACCGGTGACCGGCCGGATCGGACCGGTAGACCGGCCACCGGTACCGGTCACGAGCCGGTCGAGTGGATTTTAGCCGGTAAAGCCGGACCGGTTAGGTCCGGTTTAGGCGCAGTAATTGTACCGGACCGGACCGGGAAAAAAAATCCGGTCCGTGACCGGACCGGACCACTAGCCACCCATAGTTCTGGCAATCATATATAATTAGCAGTCTTGGTTATTTATTGGCTACTCATTGCATTTTGAACAATTAAAATTGGATAACAGATGAGGGATTCATTTGATTATGTTATAAGTTAAATATTGTGAATTAGTTGTCAATCAATCGAATTTTTTCCTTTTTGAGCCGAGAAAAAAAGAGAAAAGAATACAAAGATGGGGCATCTAGACTTTATTGAGGCCTGCTGGAATCATATAAAGAAATATTGAAACTAACCAGTCCCTTTGATCAAAATTCCTCTGGAATTTTCCAAATATTAAAGCTCACACCCTACCAAAAGATGCGGTTCTAACATTTAGTAACTTGTAGCATACAGGAAAATGGCAATAAATATATGTGGTACTTTAGAGCAGATGTTTAGAAAATTCCAATTATGATAGAAGACCAACTGATACCATCAAAAATAGCAGCCATTGCCATGTAAAACCTTGAATTCCAGCAAACATGGTAATAATAACAAACTACCACATAAAGAGAAATTACCAGTACACCTCTTAACATTATAGACATGAACAGTCCGACGGCCTTTCTCGAAGAGAAAATATCCAGTGTCTAACGAAGAAACGGATGAAGTACCAATGCAGTAGGAAGTTGATCCACTGAAATGTATGAGGTAGGATACCTGAGCTTTGGCCAATGAACTCAGTAGCTTTAACAAACTCCGGTAAACTCCTCAAAGCAAGCAATATGTCACTGCAACCAAAATCAGGCTTTCAGAATACAAAAGTAAAAAGAATCCAACTGCCGCAATCAGGAAATTGAAGTGTGGGAATGGAATTGATGTAGACTTCACCTGACACTTTGTCTAAAATTTGAGAAAACGATAACCCTTGAATTTTTAGGATCATTGGTATCTGCAACAGATGGCAAATATAAAAAAAAATACGAAAATAGGAGTGCTATATTTAATATGAGAAAATCCAGAGTCCAAACAAGAGATTCTGAAAAAGAAAAAGAAAATCTTAAAAAATTAACTACCACCGGCTTGATTATGATAAATTCCAGCATCACAAAAAATGACATCTTCTATCAAATTTAAGGAGGTAGAAGCCCTAGAAAAACAGTTGACTATATCAAGAAGGATGATGAAAAATAAGTTCCGCGAAATGGTAATAACATTATAAAGCTATTAGTTACTTAGTATCTCATATTGCAAGGACCCCACACTTCCCATAGCATAGAATAAAGCCAATCTTTGTCAATTGACAATTTGCACTTGAAATAGCATTTCCTCTTGCTAATTTAGTGCCCATTCAGAAAAGGTTAAGTGAGATACCTATTCACTGTACCAAATATAAATCGCTAGCCAATATTTGATTGTACTGTAGTTTGCACCATAAGCTACAAATGAAGACTGTACTCTAGTTTGCACCATAAGCTACAAATGAACTTCAAATCCACAATAGCAACTTCATGTTCACTTCTATTAGTCAACTTGACTTTGGTTTGTCATTTTCTAGTGGGCAAATATACCCCGGAAGCTGATACTCCACCAAAACATGTGCATAAGACATTCATGGTTCGTCTTTTAAGGTGAAAATCAATGTTTATTAAAGAATTATTACAAAAGCATATATCTATGGCAGGAATTTCTTCTCTATTTGTGTTGGCGACCTTAAGACTCCCGCACAAGGAACAAAGTTATCAGCAGACAACGTTTATCCTTTATTGACAAAAATCAACAACTACGCCTCAGCCCCAAACAAGTTGGAGGTTTATCTTTTGTTGACATGGTTCATCAATTTTACGAACAGCCAAGAACAAAAGAAACAAGTTACTTTTGGCTTTGTGAAAGAGGAAATGGAGGAAGAATGTACTATCCCACTTAGAATACCTTAGGACTAGACGACGAAAAGTTAGAAAAATATGCCAAAGAAGTAACAAAAGCTTCACTAGAAACAAAGAAACTAGCTCATAATTCTCCAATATTAAACTCGAAGGATAATAGTTGATTATGTGTCTGTCACTAGCTTTGCCTCTTTCTATTGCGGTTACTACTTACTATGACATGGAAAAATTTACAACTTCCAACAAGCTTCCTATTTCAATTTGCAGAAACAAAAAAATCGAATGTCATACCCAAACTCTCGAATCTATTGATGAAAATCAAATATCATTAATAAAAATGATACCTAAATATGAACCGAAAGTACACTAAAACAAGCTTCAAAGCCATTTTGTATCCATGTACAGCCAAACAGGGTGCTCATTGAACAATTAAAATGAACAAATACTTAAACAAACAGAACACTGGGATGTGTAACATACTGAAATGATTGATGAGTATTTCCAGCATTTTTGATAACTTAGGACTAGGAGCACCATGAGATACAACTTGCTGCATTAAATGCTTTGCTTTCAAAAGAATTTCATTTCTGCTCATATGTCGTCCAAATAACCTGTAAATGACACATAAATATTAAGAAAACGGACAAGAGATTCTGTTAAGACATCTCAGCTTTCAGAAAGAAGAGGTAGAAGAAGTACAAAACTGGTGAAAATAACTGCATGACACGTATATGATAATATCTTGGATGCAGCTGGTCGATGGAATAACGTCACATTATACAAGAAACATATTGGGGCGGTATGTTGTTAGGGGATGCTATTGTAAAAACAAACCCACTTATTCGTTTGCAGCTTTTCTTCAAGCATCTCACATGTAGATTTTATCCCATGGCTCGAGAGCAGTTTCAGTAAATGGTAAAGTGTTACAAGAACTCCATGTAATCCGTCAATATCTTGAAACTTCACTTGAGGTAAATTTTGAGGTGGAGCTTCACGAAATCTTGACCGTGATTCAAGTACTTGGTGCGGGCTTAACTGTAAATTGGACAAGACAAATAAACCTTAAGAAACAAGTAAATATATATATATATATACAGACTTATATAAAATATCAAAGAACAAGTGTGTATTTATAGAACCTAGTGATTGTGCTTTCCAATGTAGTGGCAACAGTAACATGAAATAGCTGAAATGGAAGAAGAATTCATCCCATATGTATATATGCACATGGTTACCATGATTTGTCAAGCCCCTAGAAGAATAAAAGACTGTATAATCTTCAGAAATTGGAAAACGTAATAAACCAGCAAATCAATAGTTCAATTTACTATCCAAACACTAACCCCTGCTCCTAGAATGTATTCTCAATGTCTTTGTGTAAACGTGATTTTACTTAAAGAGTATATAGGACCCCTTGTCTTATATGTTACTAATGATCTGGTTATTCCACAGATTGAAAGTGGTCCTTATATGTATAGAGTAGAAACCTCTAGAATTATACTAATACAGTCTGGGACTAGAGCTTACACGCCCCTAACATTTGAATTTAGTGATGAGGACGACAACATCATCATCAACAACAACAACAACAATAACAACAAATCAGTGTATCCCACATCAGGATTTTTCAGACAGAAATTTACAATTAAATTTTTTTGGCAATTATACATTACTAATGACATTAAATCAAATTTAGAACTTAAAATTTTATTTTCAACTCTTTAATAAAATAAAATATACATTTTACTTTTGCAGCTACTATGCCAAAGCACATGTTTGCAAGCTAGTCTTCATTAAATAATGCAATCAAAACCATACACTATACGGGCCTTAGATCAAACAATTTTATGTCTTGCAGGATAGGAGCCACATGGAGGCATTAGCATCTCTTCAACAATAGATCGTATCACTATAATCCACTGAGCAATGCAAATGCGAAAGAAAAACATAACCAGAACAAAAATAGGAAGAAAGCGTGGAAAGAGGATAATGACAGACTTCATTGAACAACTATCCTATACCTGAACTTCGCTGACTGACTAATCAGAAGAGCACATCCCTAAAATGTAGCAAACAACTACATCATAATCAAAAGAAAACATCTAAAGAATTTTCAAGTAATAGTAGCCATACCGTCCGGTAGTCTCTATTCAGTAGTAGTCCATATGCATTAAGCCGATTCACTAATGGGCATATGACTTTCAAGAGGAGTTCACCAACTTCATCAGCATCTTTGCCCATGGGAACCTGAAAGCATGATTTTGAACATTTTTGAACATAAACTACGGAAAAAAAGCTTCAGCAAAGGGCCCAAGGGAGATAAATTTAGACCGTTATCTGTTCAATCTTTCGAGCATGCACATACGGGAGCACATCTGGGTCAGTTTCATTTCGATATTCAAGTGTTGATATTTGCAAGTTATCGATCACGTTCTGAACTGCCTGCCGTTTAGCTGACATATAAAGATGCCAGTAAGAAGGGTGACGTAAGACATGAAACCAATTTAAATTCCAACAAGGTCCAGCAGATAATTAGTAACTTACACCCAGGTGTTGCAGTTAATGCTAATATCCTGACTTGGACATTACATGCCATCAACTACAAACAAATCAAAAAAGTTGAATTTTCACCAACCAAATGAAGATAAATTGAGGAACTGAGATGGCAATTCGACATACTTTGTAGAAAGTTTAACAGGAAATGGCATGATAATTTAATACTACCTCTAAATGTTTCCCTTATATTTGGACACCGGATTAAAAATGCACATCATAATGGAGCTTGAAAAAATAAAATAAGCATTTGAACTTGGAACTTAGAGAAGCCTGCCCAGTGAGAAATGGACCAAATTTAGTGATCAATCAAAGGAGTGGGCCAAGGATTTGACTTTATCAGGGAAAAGGCAGAACAAGAATGCTGAATTAGGTATGTAAAGCTGGCATTAGAACAACAATGGGTTTCAACTTCTACATAAAGCAAAAAAAGCGACTAGATTATTTCCGCAAATCCTTTCTGTCAGTTATCACAATGACAGCTTCAACCAAATAGAGCAACTGTCACAGTACTTCACAAGTTTGATGTACAGATGTTTTCAAAAATTTATTTTACATTTTGGGAGCGTGATGAACTTTTCGGTCCCATACTCTTGAATATCTATAGCTGTGTCTTCTTGATTTTCTATACTTCGGGTGCATGGCTGATTACCCTATCGAAAATCTTGGTATAAAATATCTTCCGCAACCGACATAGAATCATACTGCATATCCTTTATTCCCTCCACACTCAGGAATCAAATCCATGATACAGACAGTACCATCTTGGTGGTGTAATTCATGAATAAAACTACTGTTCTTGCAAAAAAGTTACATAGAGGACTTCAAATTTTCTGAATTCCTCTTTCTATTAAAAAAGAATTCATGCTGCTCCACATCGTTCCAAATTGTTGATAAACTGTCCAGATTTTAGAGGCTTGCATGCGGTGAAAAGCTGAATATCAAAAAGGGGAGCGGGTGATCGCCTTTCTCTTTCTCTCACCTCCCCAAGAATTGGTATCTCATGCAACAACTCTAAATAGTAAATAGTCCTCACAGAGAGAATATTGAACATATTTCCCAGTTATATAGCTTATATACTCACTATCAACTGAAAGGAGAGGACAACTATAAACAGGTACCAGGTTAAATTCACGTGGCAAAGCAACTCATAAAGTTACAAAATAGTGTCACGTTGAAATAGGTATGACAGACACGTTAAGAATAATATCAGAAAGCTAGAAGATAAAAACAAACTGAATGACAAACCTGGCGAGCTACTACACAATAAGAGTAATTTCCACTTGCGCGATGAGCCTCGTCGATTACCAAGCAAACTAGATGTCTCATGAAGCATATTCCTGCGTGTTTGCATTTATAATTTCATAAACGTTCAATATGGTCTAGGAACGGGAATTTCAAAGATATGAGGTTTGCAATTCTCTTAATCAAAAGGAAATACATTCAATGTGCATGCAACCTCTAGTCATTAAATACTTCTTCAAATTAATACATTCAAACTCATATGGTTGATGTGCTAGCAACTCTTGAACATATCGAAAAAACTAAAACCAAAAGCTACATCAATTGCATTTTATTTGCTATGTTCGATCTATCTGGGGCGTGAGCTATTGGGCTATTACAATCATATATTAAACTCCGACCATTAAAAAACAATCCCCTGCGTACACCATATTCTATATTCCGGAACAACACAAGATAAGCTCCATTTAAACTCAAGATGGAATAGCAATCGAGTTTGCCAATGAAGCATGCAGTGACTTGTGAACTAGGAAAGGGACCAAAAGCATTAACTAGACTATAGATATCCCAACCCCTAAAGAATGAAGTTGACTCATTTGGTAGCCCCTAAAGAATGAAATCACCTCCATGATGGACACCAATGACAATACATGCTACGCACAATAATCATGGAACTAAAAATATCAGGAAGGAACAGCCAATAGGTGAATGGTCTAACATCAATCTAGGGAGAAAAACCTGAATTACATTCGGATTCATCTCATCCCAAAAAGTGGACACCAAGAATCTGTCAAGTCTTGATCTAGAAAAAGAGCTTTCCGATCTAGACCGAGTGAATCTGGCAGTTGTCAAAGGAAGGTAAACAAGTAATTGGTTGTCGATAAACTCCAAAAACTCCTCCATAGCCCTCGTAAACCCTCTGCTCCACCTCGGCTATTAGATAGTATTGAGATCCCCTCCTACCACCCTTGGAATGTCCCACTCTCCCATAATAGCAGTATCTCTTTGCAAAATACCGCCTTCAGCCCTCCCTAGAACCATACACTCCCCTGAAACCCCACTCCACCACATTCCAATAATTTCGGAATCTCATATACATAACTCGCCTTTCTTAGTCTCCGAAACTTCAATTTTTTCTCTCATCCCATAATAAAAGTAACCCATTGCGAATACCCTAGATGGGATAGCATCACGTTTCACCCACCTTCACCCCAAATACTCCTCACAACACCATCTATCACCTTTTCTATTTTGTCTCCAAAAACAACCAATATCCCCCCCCCCTTCCCAATTCCCTAAGACCTACATTTATGATCACTCTCTTGTTAGGGTAATTCATCTCCCTTTTGCTAGAGACAGTCAAGCACTTATTAAACTGTTAAAAGCCGTGAAGCAAATAACAAAGTTTTGTGCGTTATCTAACAACAATAGTGCTAGATAGTTATGTGTAAATAGTCCTAGTCTCATATGTGGAGGAGTAGAATATCTCCTAGTCCCGTATGAGTAGGAGTAGAATATGTCCTAATCTCATATGTAGTAGGAGAAGAAGTTGTATTACATATAAGGCTCATTATATCATTGTTAATAAGAGATTTTTCTCCCGTAAATTCTCACATGGTATCAGAGCTTCAGTGAGAAAATTATCGATGTGCGTCGTTCCAGCGACGTTTAGGAAGAAAGATCTTGTCGCCGTGCAATTCTCCGGCAACTTCATCTTGTTTCCAGGATTTATCTCTGCTACAATGGTACTGTGCATATACCAGTACCACGATCAGATTTGAAACCTTTGTTGACGACTTAAGATTTATTTGCGTTATCTCCTCATCAGTAAGGGTTGTGCGAAAACCAACACTACCATCTTGTTCAGAAAAGTCATGGGACAAAACCACAGTCAATCGCTCCGGCAGAAAGTCCCTCCATACGCCACCAGAACTAAGGTTCGGGCAAGCGCGTCTCATAGCCAAAAATTTCAAAAATTTCTTTAAAACAGTTGTTTCGTGGGATGATTTCGAGTCCACCATTACAATTTCCTACAAATTCCGAGGACTTTGGAATTTTCCGACGAGTTACAGTAACTTTTCCGACGCATATGAGCCATTTCGGTCATTTTTTGACAAAACTTCTTTAGAACAATTTACTCTGATCCCGAGCCTACCCATATAAATTGCATCAAATTTTGACAACTTCTATTTTTTCCAGCATGAACAGTGCACTTTTCCGAAGTGAATAGTGATTTTTGACATGACAGTTATTTCCAAAAAAGTTTGTGTTTTTTGGTGGTGTTTTAGAACCTATTTTGTAGTGTGGAATTAGGCTTAGTCTCACTATTTTCAAATTTTTCCGGTAACTTTTCGGCAGCTTCTGTTTATCAACAACCACCTGGTTTTGTTGCTCCGGGGGAGTCTAGTGGCCTTGTATGTCGAATGATCAGCTTGTATATATTTTCATATGTAACAAGCTCGGTACATATGATTGGTATGCATCGGCTTAGGGGGGAGTATTAGATAGTTATGTGTAAATAGTCCTAATCTCATATGTGGTAGAAATAGAATATGTTCAAATCCCATATGTAGTAGGAGTAGAATATGTCCTAATCTCATATGTAGTAGGGGTAGAAGTTGTATTATATATAGGGCTCATTGTATCATTGTTACTAAGAGATTTTTCTCCTGTGCATTCTCACAAACAACAACAATCCAGTACAATCCCACAAGTGGGGTCTGGGGAGGGTAGTGTGTACGCAGCCTTACCCCAACCTCGTGAAGATAGAGAGATTGTTTCCGATAGAACCTCGGCTCGGGTGAAGCATAGTCACATCACTTTTTGAAAAGAAAACAATAGTGCACAAACCATGGAAAGACAATAGTAACACGGCATATTACCAACAACAGCAGGATAACAAGAAAACTTAAGCAAAAGAAACAACTGGTAATAATAAAGGTCTAGGTATATAAATGCGTAAAAACTTATTAATGCTTGACAGCTTCATCTCTAATACCTCCGCTACCTTTTCTTTGTGCATATTTGGATAGTATCTAATCGGAATAATTCTATTTGGGCCAAGCATTAAGCTATATTAATTCTTATTCGAACCTAGAATGCTTAATATAATAGTGTCCTCAAGCTTCTGGTAAATAATTACATCTGATTATTCTTCAAAACAAGACAGGCGTAATCACAAAATGCATTTGTTAGTTAAATAGCTATTATCTGCAGAAAGTGTAGAGTTAATACGTGAAAATACCTCCAAAAGTATGTCAAAAAATACAAATTATATAGATTCAGTTTTAGACGTGTTTTCAACACCTCCATTAAGAATGATTAGGTTTTCAACACCTCCATTAAGAGTGACTACGGTTGCCGACCCAAAAGTGATCCAGTTATACAAATATACGTGACACTCTCCTCTAGCATGCACATTCACATCCATAAATTCAAATAGGCCACCGCAATTAAGTTCTATTTCCTCTCATGAAAGCACAAATCATGTGGAAGGGATAAACCTTGAATCTCTTGAAAACACGAAAACTATATAACACTTTTAAAATTGTATCATTGCTAGAGTGAAGAGCGTCACCAGAATGTATATCCTTCTCCAGCACTTGTGGAGTAACAAAGAAAACTCGTCTCTCTTTCCATAAGCTCGCTCTTCTCGATGGATTTGTTTGACCTGTCAGATCAATTGTGCACTCCTGCAATCAATTTAGTAACAAATGTCTCAAATATAAATAACAGTACATTTGCGCTTTTAGGACACAGGATTAGAAAAACAACTTAGAAAAATATAAAACAAAATACAACTCCTAGCTTACTTGTGGAATATCTACAAACTTATGTAATGCTTCCACCTGCTGCAAAACAAGTGGGCGTGAAGGAGCTGCAAAAACAATTTTCCCTGCCATTGGGACACCATCCAGAACAGTTAATCCAAAGGTTTGGATTAAAATATCTTCTCAGCCGATATATACATGTATGTATAAACAGGCCCGTCATTAGTAACCGAAGGGCTCATCAGGATTCAGGAACCTTAAGAACTCAAAACAAAATTTCCTTTGTTCACAGACTTGAAAATGCGTAAAGTGAAGTATCTAGCCTAATAATGTTGCTGCATAATATTTCACAGTTGTTAGCATAAGATATGCACTCAAAATACAAGAACTCTGAACAATACAATGAAAAGTCAAAGCAAAATATAACAAGTTGAATTAGCTGCTGGCGGAGGTCCATTTAAATCAAAATGAAAACGGTAAGAGCTTAACAATTGAAGTCTATGAATCAAAATCCTGGAGGATCATAGAATTTATTAACTTGCTCTTTTGCTGCATATAGCAGTGGATGTTTGGTATCTGTGGGGATTTTTGCATGTTAAGTTCTTAACACGTTGTTCAAAACAAATCTTTTTGTTCTTTGTTATACAGGGTGCATGGGAGTTGAAACTGTAAGAGATGGCATCAAGGAAAAGAGGACAGAGGCAAGAAAAGGCATGGAGACCTAAATCTGCTATAGAACTACTCATATCACACTTGTTCGACTTCTTTTGGCATCTGGATGAACGAGGTAGAGTTAGATCAGGAGGAGGAGAAATGCAAATATCCATCCCATGAACGGCCAGGGAACCATGCATTTCCCCAGGCTGGGATCTTTCATGTCCAGGAACCCATTATATCTACCAGCAACAGACTAGGGGCTTACTACCTCCTATCTCACTGGGGGCGGAAATGAATCGCCATCTCGATGTAATACAAACCCTTTTGAGTTTGGTTGGGAAAGAAGGTTGAAATCCATCTGAACCGCCCAATGAGAATAAGAGAAAAACAAAGTACCACTGACACGCTACTGACTAACCATTTCACGATTTAAACCATTATTCAAACTTCCCAGTTTATTCCACATTTTACTGTACATAAATGTAGAGGTTAATTTAGGTTAAGTTTATTGGGATGGGGGAAGTAAATTCCTATGTTCAAAGCACCTACTTGTCATTTTATTATAGCTCAAAATTTCAGCAGATTCAGCTGAGATTAATCGTGCTTCTTATAAACTAGCTCTTCGATGTGGAGACATGACGAGAGTAGTTACCGGAAATAGTATGTAACAAGTTTATAAGAATAAGAAATACGATAAAAGTAACACTGCATTACCTTCTGGAAACCATCTGAAATAATTATACATTACAACAGCAGCAATAAATGTCTTCCCAAGACCTGTGGGTAATGCCACTAAGGTATTGCTAAAAAGAGCAGTCTGGATGATAGAAAATTGATAATCACGACGATCGAAATTGACTGCAGGAAAAGTAAAGTTAAACGAACATGAGTCTTCATTCCAAGAAACTACAACAATGCTTTATCTAAAAAACAGTGACAGTTATATCATAGAGCTTATGACTTTCCATGCAAAAGTTTCATTCAAGCAGCATAACTAGTCAATATCGGCCATTTGCTTAAATATCATGTTAGAGCACAGAGATAGCATGATTGAAATTTAACAAGAAGGGCTGAAAAGGAGAAGGGAAAAAAGGCAGTAGCAATTCACTAACAAAATTATAATTATTTCCTAAAAGCAACATAAAATGATTTTCACCTATTCCCACATTGCTATGCTGTGGTATAAGGATAACAACAGATTAATCAAGAAGAAATATAACACATGGTTTTTCTCTTCTTCTTTTTTCTTTTCTTTTCTTAGTTTGCTATTACCACACATCTTGTACTGTTATTACTTGCCTTCCGTACTCCCTTACTTTGCTATCATTTCATATCTTTTGGTGTTATTACCGACTATTAGAACTTTTTTCATACTCTCTTTCGTTATCTTGTATTTCATTTTCTAAATACATTGTATTGCTATTACTTGTTATCGGTGCTTCTTCCATCATTTCTTTAGCCGAGGGTCTATCGGAAACAGTCTCTCTACCCGTCCAAGGTAGGGGTAAGGCTGCGTACATCTTATCCTCCCCAGACCCCACTTGTGGGATTACACTGGGTTGTCGTTGTTGTTGTCTGTCTTTTTTCCTTTCTTTTGATAATTGCAGAGCTTGACCAACATATACAGGCCTCGACTAATTCATTTGGCAGCCTACTACAGCCCACAAGCACAGTTGGCAGGTCAACTTGCTCACCAAGGATGAGAAGATACTACTGAGTATTGTAGTTAAGATTCGAACATGGAATCTCCAAGTTGTACTAGTACGCCTAAACCACTCAGTCATCCCCTTGGGTCACGACAAATGGTACTCCCAACGTCCCAATTTATGTGATGGTATTTTCTTTTTAGTTTATCCCAAAAAGAATGACACATGTCTATATTTAGGAACAATACAACAATACTCTTCTCATAATCTTAAAATGAGATGATTTTTAGCCACACAGATATTTATGGTTTAATTTAAACAACTAGTTTCAAAAGTCTTTCTTTCGTTCTTTCTTCCACTCGAAACCCAGACAAACACTGTCACATAAATTGGGACGTGGAGAGTATATACTAATTCTTAAAATGCCCAATCAACAACTAATTACCAACTGCCAAACCTATATGTACGATGAGTACAGCACATTCAGCTTTTATCTAAGTTTATTTTAATTGGGATCATAAATATTGCAGTATCTCATTTGGGACATGTACGTCAAGTCAAATGAAGAACCCATGAAACATAAAGTAAAACAATCATAAATTCTCGCATTTTTTGACTTCTAGATTACATTAATATGTAAAAATAGATAAATTAAAACAGGATACTAATTAAGTATGAAAAAAAAAAAAGTGAAAAAAAGAACCTGGGAAAATCCAAGTTTTTGCTGCCTCTGGATCAATCTTAACATCACAAGGCCCATAAGATGATTCACTGGGCTCACAAGATTCAAAATCATTTTCGTTCTTTTGTCCGAATCCATTTCGATTGTCCTGTTTGGTGGAATTTTGGAAAAATTTATCAAGTGTGGATTGTCTAGAAGAAGAAGAAGGAGCAAAAGGGTATTTATGGGTTTCCTTAATTTGGTGACTTGAATAAGAAGTAGAAGTAAAATTAGAAGAAAATGGTCTGTTGGAATTTGCTGTTCCTTCTAAAGCCCCATCGATTTCTTTCACAGCTAAGTCCCAATCAAATTCCTGTAGAAAAATAGCATGAGGGTTAGTAGTTGAAAACAAAGGAAAAACACACACACACACACACACACACACATAGAGAGAGAGAGAGAGAGAGAGAGAGAGAGGGAGGGAAAGAGCGTACGTCGTCATCGTCGATTGTGAGGAGAGCAGTGGATGGAGAAGCCATTGGGGGAATGGAGAAGGAAGCGAAGGAGGGAAACTTATAAGGGCACTTTGAATGAGGGAAACTGGAAAATAGCGCCAGGAATTTCCAATTTTTCATTACTTATTATAAAAATTCCTTCTATTTTGTATCATATTATATTTTGAGAAAACAACATTAAAGTTTTAAAATATTAAATCAACGTCAATTTTGTATGGGGTCGGATACGATCGAGCATAGGAAGCACCAGTCTTGAGTTTCGAAGATCGGTGTCGATTGAGGTCGCCCTCCTGTAGGTCGAGACCGGCACTTCGAGAAGGGAAGCCCGAGGTCAGGTGTCATCGGAATAAAGCTCGAAGCCAAGGCATTCGAGGTAAGGTTATCGAGACCGATCCGGATAAAGCATCTTATGGTAAAAATATTAGATTCACATAACAGAAGGGCCGGAAATCTCGTGACATGTCAATATCTCGGCGGGAATCACGGTCCAAATCAACAGAGACGTTGAACCCAATAATTTTAAGGATTTTTTACCCTGTAATTAAGTCTTTTAGCTTGTATAGGATTCTTTTCCCTCCTATATAAATAGGGAACCATCACGGCCCAAATCAGCAGAGAGGTTTAACCCAATAATTTTAGGTATTTTTTACCCTGTAATTAAGTCTTTTACCTTGTATAGGATTCTTTTCCCTCCTATATAAATAGGGAACCCTATTGTAAACCAAAAAACATACGATCAATATATAGAGTTAACATATTTTTATTGTTCTCTTCATAAGATACTTATTTCGTTCTTGTTCATTCCGTCACAGCTGAATTATTCAACTTTGATGGTTCGCTTACTCTTTCACTTATTTAATTTAGCCTTTATTTATCGTTCATTCTTTAATTGTATCAGGCCAAGTCACGTATCCTTAATACCACGTACAAATTAATTTTTACCCGTAGTTAAGGATAAACAAATTTCAACATTGGTTTAAATTTATACTTGTAAAAGTTTCAAAAATTAATGTTTTAAAATATTTCAAAATTGTAAATTGTGACCTGAATTGTCGTACTCGATTTCTACTATTTTCGGAATCATTTGAGTCACATATATTTTTCGGGCCTCATAATTTTTGGGGCCCCAAAATTTCCTATTAAGTTATATATTAATTTGTTTTTAGAAGAATATTTAGTGTTTTAAATGAAAAAGTACATATTGTTATAATTAGGGGTGTACATAAACCGGATTGGTTCGGTTTTTATCAAAACCAAACCAAACCAACTATATCTGTCCCGTTTTGTCTAGTTTTTGGATTTTTGAATTTTTTTGTTATGTGAATATTATTTCAATCTTACTTTATTAATTTTTTGATAGGTAAATATATGTTTAGTAAAAATTAAAAAAATGACAAATATATGATCTAATAAAATATTCTTATGGAATAATTTTCTTAATAACACATGATAGTTATTTTTTAGTCGTCTAATAATAATTTTACGTTGATGTACACTTTCAAGATTAACCGAATTTAATAATCAAACATAAAAATAAATATGAACCTATATAATGATATGTTCTATTTAATTTTAAATTATCGAAATAAGATTTCAAACTTCAAAAAAGATATAAGCATTAATAGATCTTGACATATAAATATGGAAGAACAATGGCGAATTTCACCACATTTGATAAGAAAGTGATCATACAACCCATTATTTAAAGTTATTAAATACGGAGCACTTCATATTTAACTAATATATATCCCATAAGAGAATCACAAATATTTTTAGATGTTTTTTAAAGAAAATTCTATAAAAAGTCTTAGAAGTATACATAAAAATCATATATTCATATGCCGGTCTGATTAAGATTTTTTAACTCAATACCAAATCAAATCAAATCAAAACTAATAAAAAAATTTAATCGGTTTGATTTGATATTTCAGTTTAATACGATTTTCCGATTCAGTTTGTATGCCCTTAGTTATGACTATGGGAACGCAGAGCTAAAGATAAAGAAGCAGTTCAACTGAATTATGTTGAAGAAGATTTAAGGTATAATATGCTCAATTTCTTTTTATTTTTAAAAGGTTAATCAATAACTATCTAATGTTCTCACTCATTTTTCTTATTCTGTTTGTTTTCTTTCATCATTTAGTTTTGTTTTCAATGGCACATCACTATAAGATATGCTATTTTTTGCTATACGGCACGTCACTTAGAAGATTCTATTTTTTTGCTAGAAATAGATTTTATCGCGCAGGGAGGATACTATTTCAAATCACTTGCTTAGTAGATTTAGGAACATATGTACCTTTTTGTATAGTTGACCTAGATTCACTTCACACTGTTTTTGTACATATGATTGACTGTCGATGTTATAAGATAGACAATCACCATATCATCATAGGTCTAACCCATCATAGTTACTTAGGTATACTTGGTCGTCAAGTTTGGAGGACCAAGAGTGTACACCTCTTCTATCGGGAGGTAAGGTTTATGTCCCCTTTCATTTCTGTACTTTATGTTATGTATATGAAAATTAACATTAAGCATGCTGCCTAGTGGAGTTGATAAAAAAAAAAAATGGAAAAGAGCATAACGAGTAAATAATCGCATTAGTCCACAGAAAAGACATAAGGAGGAGAAAAAACTCAAAAACTCAGATAAAGACCAAATAAAAATCGAAAAAATAGATTATATCTCTTGTTTGATTATTTATATATATTGTGCAAATAAATTTTCTGAAAAAAATTAGCTCAAATTGAATCAGTCACAGAACTTAAATTTGTTTTATTTTTTGCATTATTAAAAAGTGGATTTTTTTTTGCTCCAGCGATGTTAATCTCTTTTTCTTTTCAATTATTTAACTTCATCAGATATTTATGTAAGACAATTTAGGGGTCGTTTGGTACGAACATAAGTAATGCAAGGATTAGTAATGCAGGTATTAGTAATGCAGGGATTAATAATGTAGGGATTGTAGTGCTGGAATTATTTTTTAGCAAGTGTTTGGTTTATTGTATTAAAAATTAGTTATGCAATGTATAATCTAAGCTTGTATTCGGTTTAAAACTGTACAAAATCTTCTTTACAATTATACTATTGAATATTCTTTTTTCTGTATATAAAGAAATTTAGTAAAAGGATTTGAGGGACAGCTTAATAATTTTAGCGTCTTATCCAGTATAGTTAATGCAGGGATTAATAATCTCTTGATTTTCTTAGTATTAGCTAAGTCCTCATATGAGATATAAGTAATTCATGTATTAGGTATGCATAAATTGAATTGAGCAACCAAATATTATATTGGACAGATTAAATTTTTATACAGATATTATTTTACTTAGTACAGCCTACCAAATGACATCATGTTTAATATATATGAAAAATGGAAAATTACATTGAAACCCCACAAAATAATTAAATAAAAAAGCCTTGTGATTTCTCTTCTCAATTCAGGAAAGGTCCTGATGGGATGCGAGGCAGACGGAAAGAGACAGCTGGGCCTCTCGACACTGTCGGCGTTTGAGGGCGGTGCCGCCACTGGAGCAGAGGCTGCGCACGGCGTCCGATTCGGCTGGACATATGACTGCCACCATACACTCTGCCAATGACCGGTTTATGTGGCGGCATGCTATTTCCCTTTCCCTGCCCGCCGCGAACCGCCGGTGGCAACCAGTTAAGGCCGTGTACAGCCGATCGCAGTTACCTGCAGGTGAGGTTTCTCTGCTCGACATATGAATTGGTGTAATTCAGAATTTAGATTCTTACCAACTACAAAGTTAGATCTTGGAATACAGTGATTTTTAGGATAACAGTATCCAAAAGGTTATTAAAAGGCAGAAACCGCAAATGGGAGAGCAAATACGATTTATAAGTCGCAAATAGCTCAGAGCGAATAATAACGATTTATAAGTCGCATTCGAATTCTAAGTGGCATATACAACGTATATATAAGCCGCAAATACTAATCCGATCAATAAGTCACAATACTAATTAGTAAATTGGATTTATAGTAAATGAGTGGTTCTAAAAGCGACTTTTAAGGATCTGTTTGGAAAGTCATTCGGTAATTGAAATTATTGTAATAATTAGAGTAGTAATTATACAGCCTAATAATTATATAACTTAGTAATTATGATAATTTATTTGTTTGTCATAATATAATTACAGTGTAATTATAAGCGTACTGTTTGGTTGCACAAGTGTTATTATACAGTTAGATTAAATTTTAAATGAAGTAATTATCAAGACTTAAAAGTTAATATAAATATATGCCTACAAATAATTTTTTTTATAAGTATAAATGATATTGGATTTGGTGTTTAAGATGCATATTTTTTCTTGAATATACACTAATTAGTAATCATATGTTTATAACTAATATTGTAAAAATAATTGATATATATTTTTAAAATTAATAATATTTAGTTTAATTAATTATAAAAACTAAAAACATGTATTTTGTAAGAACATCATGGAATGCATGTTTGATAAAATAAATTAATATTTATAAATATAACGTCATAACATTATGCAAATGTTTGACAAAACTAATATATCATTTCTAACTAAAAAATGAACAGCATGTATGTGAAATAACAAGCCAATACTACTAAAATAACTAAATTCAAAAAATATATTTTAACATATGTCAAATTCCAACATAATAGAAATAAGTCCCAATACAACTTAAGAATACATCACTCATTATATGCTATGTTTGTTAATGATTCGTTATTCTAATATTATGAGGTGTAGTTTCAAAAACCAGAAAATAACGGAGTTACGCAAAATGGAGAAAATAAAACAAATTAAAAAGGAAATTTACAATCAATTACATGGAATCACAAGAAGTAAACGTAGAGAAACAAAAGATAAATAATATACAAAGAAAAATATTTTAAAATAAAAATAAAATAAAAAGTAAAAATAAAATAAAAATAAATAAAATAATAAAAAGAAAAATAAATTTAAAAAATAAATAATTAAGAAGTAACATTGTAATTACATAGTATAATTACCACCAATTCTCACTTATCCCTTGAGAATTGAAGAGTGTAATTACACCTCTCCAATTACACCGATTCCATACTAACCAGGTAATTACTTGATCAAACAAACATGCCAAACTGTTTAATTATTCCCAGTTACACCCAAATCCAATTCTTATCTTTCCAAACACGCTCTAAAAGTCTCAGATAAATGTGATTTACTAGTTAAAATAAAACATTTTAATAGGCTTTTGTGACGACTCGGCCAGTCGTCTCATGAGTTACCGCTCCTTTTTTCCCATTTCTACCTTATTATGCTTCGTTATCCGTGTTTCATGTAATCACGTTGAATAGATTGAGTTCGGAGTAGATGTGCTAAGAAATGAGACACTTGGTTTCTTTTAAGAAGGTCTAAGCGGGGAAAATCAACTGAATGTTGACTTATGAGTTAGAGGACTCAGATGTGAGTTCCGATGGTTCGGTTAGTCTCGGGAGGTGATTTACGACTTAGGAGTGTGATCGTAATCGGTTTTGGAAGTCCCGTGTAGAATTAGGCTTGAATTGGTGAAGTTGAAATTTTGGCGACTTCCGGTTGATAGGCGAAATTTTGATCCGAGGATCGGAATGAAATTCCGAAAGTTGCTGTAGCTTCAATATGTGATTTAGTACTTATGTGCAAAATTTCAGGTCATTCGGACGTGGTTTGGTTGGGTTTAGACCAGAAGATTTTGAAATCCTTAGGCTTGAATCCGGCGCGAATTTGGCATTGAGAGGTTGTTTTGAGCATTCCGAAGGTTGGAACAAGTTTGAATAAGGTTACAGGATAGTTTGGCATGTTTGGTTGAGATTCCAGTGGCCTCGGGTGAGTTTTGGGTGGTTGAACGGACCATTTCATTGTTGGAAAAAAAAATCTGTAGAAAAACCAAAGCCAAAATGCGGTCGCATTTCTCAAATGCGGACCGCATATCTCACGCTGAGATAGCAAACTCAAATAGATTTCTGGGCAAGATTCGTGTCAAGAATGCGACCGCATTCTTGACATGCGGACCGCAAACCATGCTTCGTGCTGAATTGTGGTGAAGGCTAGGGCTACCTTTGCGAAGGCCACGTCAAATATGCGGACCGCATATCTATTATGCGACAAATATGCGATCGCATTTTAGGCCTGACAGGGGCGTTTTTGTCTCGATTTTTGACCCATTTATAAATAAGAACCAGTGCCCATTTGCCATGCAAAAACCCATTTCCGTTACCCACGAAGAGGAACACCTCCAAACACCCAAAATCACAGTGAATCAACGTTAAAACTATATCCAAAGGACATCTTCTTTGACAAATTCTCAACAAAAAAAAAAGGGAGTTTTGGCCATCTTGAACATTGTTGGAGCTATAGAACTCGGGTTGAAGCGAGTTTTGAGGCGATTCTTGGAAGATTTCCAAGGGAAAACATCGGGGTAAGTGTTTCTTAACTCAATATTGGTCAAATTACCCAAACCTATTGCTATTCTAGTATGTAATTGGTGATTAAGTTGGGGAAATTGTGGAAAACCCCTTAAGCTTAGATTTTAAGACTTGGAGGTCGAACCGATGTAGGAATTCGATAAATTTTGTATGGTTGAACTCGTGGGGAGATAAGAAACCCGTTGGTGTGAAAATTACTGAATTTCGAGAAGTGGCCCGGGGGCTCGGGTTTTGCTAATTTCGGAATTTCTTAGTATTTTATTGATTGTTTTCGCGTGGGCTTTGTTACCCAAGCATATTGTGATATATTAGTTCTAATTTTGGATAGATTCGATGCACGCGGAGGCCAATTCAAAGGGCAAAGGCATCCCGGGCTAAGAATTTAGCCGGTTCGAGGTGATTAGTGATTGTAAATGATGTTCTAAGGGTTGAAACCCCTGATTTCACATCGTAGTGCTATATTGAAGTGAGGCACGCGCTCGATGATGAGCGCGGGGTCGTTTACTACTGGGGATTTTGACTTGGTCCGTCCCGATTGATGATTCTTACTACATATTTGATTGAAACTGTTTGATATCATCATGATTTGGGCTGATTGCCATATTCGAGCTTCGTGTCGGTTATTTGAGCCTTTCAGGGGTATTTATCATTGTTTCCTTACTATTTTGATTCATTACTTGAACACGCTCATGTTGTTTTCCACTATTTTTACAACTCCGTCACTTTTACTGAGTTTTGAGATTTAAATGACATTTTTAAATGATGTAAATGGGATCGGGTGGCATGCCATCACGAGATATGATATAAATGGGATCGGGTGGC
Source organism: Nicotiana obtusifolia (assembly GCA_002018475.1). Lineage (NCBI taxonomy): Eukaryota > Viridiplantae > Streptophyta > Magnoliopsida > Solanales > Solanaceae > Nicotiana > Nicotiana obtusifolia. The sequence continues at coordinate 126,091 of MCJB01029594.1, read as the reverse complement.
ACGCTGCCACGAGATATGATATAAATGAGATCGGGTGGCACGCCGCCACGAGATATGATATAAATGGGATCGGGTGGCACGCCGCCATGAAATATGATATAAATGGGATCGGGTGGCACGCCCCCACGGGATATGATGTAAATTGGATCGGGTGGCATGCCGCCACGAGATATAGCGCTTGGGCCGTAAGGGGCCCCTCCCGGAGTCTGTAAACCCCCAGTGAGCGCAGAGTACCCAGTGTGATGTGAAATGAGCCCGAGGGGCTGATGTTGTAACATGTGATAGGCCCGAGGGGCTGATACTCTTTTTATGATATTGTCCGAGGGGCGTGTTTGTAAAAAAAAATACTGAGCCCGAGGGCGGTTTTAAATGTTTTCTTTACTTCACGTCATTTACTTGAAAGACTTACATGTTTCACCGGTTGAAAGGAGTTTCTACTTGAATTCTCACTGATTTACTGTTTAATGATGTTTTATTGCTTCAATATGGATTGCCTTGTGCTTTGTATGTGGTTTCCTGCTTTCCGCCATTATTTACAATTATTGCACAATCCAGAGCATAAATTGTATCTAGAACAAATCTTCACGGTTAAATTTTTAGCATCCTAATGAAAGCCCATAACAATGCTACAGTAAGCCCGTGCCTCACCTATTTTTCAGTATGAATCGAAATCGAGCCTAACTCTGCTCATCTCCGATGTTGACTTTGTAAACTAATAGGCCGGTAGGTTACTTTTGAATCAAAGCTTTACTCTCTTTGCCTTGTGGCTGCTCCATGTAAATTTCTCGATCGAATTCTATATATAAGAAAGCATTCTTCACGTCCATCTGCCACAACTTCCAACCGTCTTATCTTAGGGTAGGGGTAGCCCCACTTACTTTTGAGTCTATCAGCTGCAACAAGGGCTGCGGGAACGAGTGCTGTGCTTGCCCCGACCGGTACCACCATTCATTACCGTGAACCAGCCCCTCTTTAGTATAGGCAGGTCTTTCTTAAAACTTTCCGGATGTGACTTCATCAGCGGCGCCACAAGCAGTAGGTAACCATGCAAATCAAATGACGAGGAGCAACAAGAAAAAGGAAATAAAGACCCAGGGGGAATATCCACCTATATATAGTGTACATTTTGCATTTTGAATTAGGGGCTTGAAACTTGATAGTGAGCCATTGCGACAACCAGACTTTATCAGGTGGATCCAAAAGCTTACAGTTTCACAAGAGCCAGGCATGCAATATGCATCATGTTTTACTGGTATTTCACCACTTCTACAGAATTCCAAACGCACAAATCACCTGTTTCCTTGCACAAGTTACCATTTCAAGAAACTTCAATTATTAAAATCTATGTTCTTTCTTTTGGCGCCTCTCTTTTATGCTTAAATGTATCATGATTAGAGGTAATTTCACTACTTCTACTGCAGAACTTGCATTTTAATTGCAAAAAATAACCTTCATTTTTTCCGTTAATAAAAGGCCTCCATTTTCATTTGGCCACAGATTACCATTTTGAGAAAGTTCTATCATAAAATTTTCTAACTCCTTTTTTTTTAAAAAGCTAAAGTTATGGCTCCTTCATTTGCAATTAGTAGTTGCTTGCTTTTATGCCTGAGTATACTTTAACATTTTGTAAAGTTATATTTTTGAGCGAATCGATCCTAATATGTTGGATCTCCCATACTATATCTGGTGTGTCTATTTTTCCAGAAATAGAATTTCTCTATAAGATAGTTTTAGAGAAAACTTATATAAGCAAATATATAAATATATAAATAACAAATATTATAGGAGAATAATATATTTTCACCGCAGATTCCTTTACTTCTGCAAAAGACCTTGTACCACAAATATGCTTAAGTTATTTGTGTATGGGGTCGAATTCGATCGCTTTGCATAGGGAGTACCGGTTTTGGGATTTGACAACCAGCGTCGATTGAAGTCGTTACTCGACAGGCCGAGATTGGGACATCGAGAGGAGAAGTCCGAGACCGAATGTCATCAGAATGAAGTTCGAAGCCAAGGCGCCTGAGATGAGATCGTCGAGACCGGTTAGGGTGAAACATCATATGGTAAAATTATCAGTTTTACGCAACTATAGGACCGAAAATCCCGTGATAAATGAGTTTTTCGGCGGGAATCATGGCAGAAATCAATAAAGACGTTGTAATCATTAATTCTAAGGATTTTTTACCTTATAGATAGATTTTTACTCTTTCCTATATAAAAGGGGCAGCATTGTATTAAACAGACACACAACAATATACGATCAATATACACAAAGCTATAATCTGTTCTATTTGTTTATCTACTTCATATTTTATTTCCAGAAGATTCTAACATAGAAAGGCTATTCAGTTTGGCGGTTTGCTCTCTTCTTTGTTCGCTGAATTTAGTCTTTATTTCTGTTCATTCTTTAACTGTATTGAACCAAGTCACATATCCTTAAAATCACATATAAATTTAATTGTTACTCGTAGTTAAGGGTAAGCATTTTGCTTTTCCCTATTTTTTTTGTTCCTCACTTACAACCTGCAGTAAGTCAACAAATTAATAAACAACCATTCCAAGATTGTGTTTTTAAAGAAGGCATTTGGGGAGGACTACCGGATATGTCCTGTCTGTATAGGTCCTTGACTCTGGTTACATGATTGTCCCGTTTCTAGAGATGCCTCAGTAATCCCTATTGATTGTATTATGGCTGAGAGCCTGTTTGGCCAAGCTTCTCGGAGGTCAAAAGTATTTTTTGGTTAAAAAATTACGAGCATCACGAACTAATGTCATTGTAAGTCTAATAATTACAAATATACAGAGAACTTTTCAAAATAAGATATAGACATAAAACTTCAAGCATCAAGAACTAATTCGTTGTTAGTTTAATAAGGAAAAAATACAGAGAATTTTCAAAACATAATGTTGATGGCAAGTCAAGTCCTAGTTCCTCCATTCTTTCTTGAAAGAAACGACAAATCTTAGGAAAGTCCTCGTTAAGATTTGCTTCCACTGGGGCAAGTAAAAAATTGAATTGTTCCATTTTCCTTCTTGTTCATCAATCGGAAATTAAGACAAAGCGGGCACTACGGTAAGACGTGAAACAGTCAATTGTGAAAAAAGCACATCATCTTGTGTCACGAAACCCACCTAGCACAACATTGCCGAAAGGCAATTAGTTCATCTTTGAATAGGTAGCCCGGTTAACCAGACAAGCTGGAGGGACTTCCTGCCATAGAGGAAAGGAAAGACCTGGGACCTGTACTCCCCAACTTGAGAACTCAGCTTATAGCGAAGGAAAGGAGCCGCTGTGTATATTGTTTTGAAAAAACAGTAATTCGGGGAAGATCTGCAGCGAAGTATGTTATAATAGGAAAAAAGGGGGTCATTCCTTCCTGGTCCTAATTTGTTATATCAACAAAGATTATGGTAATCCTGTTCTTGCACTACATTGATAGTTATTGTTAAATTAAAAGCAAGAACAACAGTTTAGAGAGTCACTATTCTCTGAAGTAAAACGTAAATTAGAGTAATAAAAGCAGCAGAAAAACTTGGAAATCTGAATTTAACACACATACCAAAAACTGATTTACTACGCGAACACAAATTAGTACACTATCAACCACAAGTCATTTTCACATACCTAAAGTGGCAACAATATAGTAGAAACAATAAGAAAAGATACTTAACTGGTTTGACAAAACTATTGGTCGTAAATAGTACGTTATTTTCATGTGGGATTCGACTACTGAGTTGTAAATCGGATTATATTTGCAACAACTGCTAGACCTCTTATGAGGTATAGTTGGGCATGATCATATACTTAAAGCGTATAGACAAATCGGTTTCAAATAAACTTCTTGACAAAGAAGATAAGCAAATGATCAAAATGATCATAATAAAGGAGGCATGTGATAAATGATCACATGACATAATACTTCATAAAATCTCAGAAGAGATTCAGGTACGAATATATGAATGAGGAGATCTCTATGTTATGTCTATATGAAAATAAGGAGGTTGAAACCGATATAAAATGTTTATCGACGACATCTATCATAGCGCTAAGTATAGATGAGGATCTTAAGTTGGTTGAATAAAAGCACAAAAATATTGGCCAAATGGAAGAGACACAATTAGAATAGAATTGGTTTCATATGAAAGACATGTAGTTTTGGCTATATAGTTCAAACATTTGAAAGCATAAAGTCAATGGTGTGTGCGTTCACCTTTATCTATCTTATATGTCTAGCATGACATAAAAAATTTGATATGCATCTAAAGTCCATTCATATTTGCTTATATGATTTAACTTATATGACAATCCCTGAAGCATTTAAATCGCTTAAAGCATATATAATTCTTGATCTTGAAGTATCACATCCTCAGTGCAATTTATGCACAAATATATCTTGTTATAACTACAAGCATGATAATGTGATAGCGTAAATTTTTACCTCTATGGAGATATTGAAAAGGCCATTCCGCGGCAGTTTATGAAGACATTACATCTCTATCAAGAATGATAATTACAAGGTGCAACATATTCATTCAAGTTAATATGGATGATTTGTTTATCAAATATCTACCAAAGATCTTTTGAAGACGGTGCACGAGATTGGAGTGCGAAGGCTCAAGGATGTGAATTGATTGTCTCATCAAGGGGAGTTAATACGTGTTGTACTCTTTTTTCCTTACAGGATTTTGTCCCATTGGGTTTTTCTTGCAAAGGTTTTAACGAGGCAACCAGAAGACGTATTGTTAGATATTGTGTACTATTTTTCCTTCTCTAGAATCTTTTTTGCACTGGGTTTTATTTTTATTAAGATTTTAATGAGGCACATTATCTGTTGAATAGACATTCAAGGGGAGTGTTATAAATAGAATTGTAAGATTTTAGGATTTGTTACTTTGTGGCTAAGTCACTTTTACCCTATAAATAGAAGGTTTTATTTCATTGTAAATCATCTCAAATTAATAATAATTCCGTTTCCCTATTTTTCTCTGCAATACTCTTCTTCTTTTATTGTTTTATAACACATATTGATTTCTTTCCTTTATTTATATATACATTTAATTAATAAATCAAATAAGAACCAAAAAGAAGAAAAAGGAAAGGAAAAAAGATAAAACTTCCCTATAAAATCGAGTTTTTTCCCCACTATATTGTTGAATATGCAAAAGCTCAGATTTTGACCACCGTAGGAAGGAATAAAACCTCATAGAACTTTCCATCTCTCTCTCTCTCACACACAGCGCGGCGATGGCTTTTAGGTCGAGTGCATCCAAGCTTATCAGCTCCCCCCAATCCCTCCTTTCGAACGCCGGTCAGTTTTTACGTACGCTTACTCATTCTTGTTTTTTTCCCTTCAATTTTTCCATTTTATTTTCAATTTGTGTTCTTTTTAGTCTATTGTGATCTTTATTGGATGTAGTTTGATGGGTGTTTTCTGTACATCTATGGGTTTTAGTGTAGCCCCTTGAAAGGAATCGGTTATTTTCATGGTTGTTATTTTCTGCTAGATCTGTTTGATTGTATTGTGAAACCCCCCACCCCACTCAAAAAAGGAAAATGAAAAGAAATACCACATATTATTTCTATTGACATATGTTTGCTAACCAGAGATAAAAAGAAAATCTTAGGCCAATGAGGTTTAGCTCAACTGGTTAGGCTTATTACGTATCTTGGCCAAAATATTGCTGGTTCATCATCACCCCCCCCCCCCCC